>VYXC01006929.1:25643-39820 GCA_013397175.1 Platysteira castanea
CCCCTGCCCTGACCCCAGAGCTGTCCCTGCCTCCAGCAGCACCGCCCGGCTCCCATCCAGCCCAAATCCGCCCCGAAATTCCCTAAAATCCCTGTCCGGGCACCCCCGCCCCACCCCGCAGGATAAAACTCTTGCGCAAGGAATTAGGAAATAAAATNAACCCCCGGGGGTCCCCTCGGGGTGGGGGCGTCCCCGGGCCCCGCACGCGGCGTCGGGTGATGCCAAGCCCCGGCGCTAATCCCGGTTTTACGAGCATCCAAACTCCAGCCGGGATTCCTGCGGGTGCAGGTGGCCTTTGATGCGGCCCCGCGGCTCCCGGGCGCAGCCGATCCCGAATTGTCCCGAAAAAAATGGGATGTTGAGGAATTAAAGGCGTTCCGAGCCCCGCGACGCCCCCGGAACGCCACAGAAGTGCCACCAAAGTGCCACCGAGGTGCCACCAAACTCTGAGGTGGCTTTGCCAGGGAAGGGAGGTCCGAGTCACAGGGAGGGAGCAGGAGGTGATTCCCTGAAAAATTTTGTCCTTGGAGGTGAAAAATCAAGAAAATCCATGGAAAATGCTGCTTGGGAAGGGGAAAAAATCCCATTAAAGCGGGTGGGAACGCGGGGGGGGACCCTTTGGGCCTCATTTGGGGCCGTTTGGGCCCCGCGCGTTCCCGGTGCCGCCGGATCCGGGTCAGCGGCGAGGTTTGGCCGATCCCGGCTGGAAAATAGGCCACGGGCAGGGGAGCGGATTTGGGGAAAGCCGCTCATCTTCCTCTGAGCCCCAAATTAACCCCGCGGGATTTGGGTCACCCCGGGCCAGCAGCTCCTCCTGCTCTGTCCCAGGAGAGGTTTTGGGGCTGGATCTGCGGGATTTGGGGCTTTTCCCATAAATTCCCGCCTGGCTCTGTTCCCTCCTGTCTGCCAATATCCCACCCCAAATCCCATTTGTCCAACGTTTCTCCCTCCAGGATCCCTGGAGAATTCCCGGAGCTGTTTTACGGTCGGGGTTGGGCTGCAGGCAGAGCTCCCTGGGATCCCCTTTGGGGCTTTTCGGGATCCCTCTGATCTGTCAGTGACCCCAAATCCCGTTTGTCTTCTCCAGGACTCCCAGAAAACTCCCTGAGCCAGGATCGTGCTGTTTTAGGCCCAGGGAAACTGAGGCACGGCAGGGAACGGGGATCGATTCCCATCAGAACACCGGGAAACAAAAACCCCGGTGACGCCAAATGACCCAACCCAGCTCCGGGACCTCCTGATCCCTGGTTTCTGTCCCATTTCCCAGCCGGATTCCTCCTCCTTGCCGGGCCCGGCTGAGTCACAGCTCCCCGGGGCCGTGAGCTCATGCGGTGACAGCCGCGGGGACATCCCGGGGGAGGTGGCACCTGCGGGGGCTCGGCCTCACCTGGAGCCTCCGGGATCCCCCGAGAATCCGCCTGGAGCTTCCCAGCCCCGGCGGCTCCAGCGGGGAGCGGATTTACGGCCCTGCCCCGCTCTGCCCGCAGCGGGGTCGAGGCAGAAGGAGCCAGGATTCTTCCCGAAATATTCCCGCTTTTCCCTTCAAAGCCTCCCGGAGCTGCTGCTGATCTCGGCCTCCCCCCGGAGCGGGAGAATCCCGGCGGGAATGCGGCATCCGCGGGGAACTCCCCCTGCCCGGCTCCCCGGATCGATCCCAAACGCGAACAGCGAGGGGCGGGGCGGCCTGAGCGGCGTTTTTCGGGAATAACGCTGCGGGGGAATCCAGGGATTCCCCCCAGGGACCCTCCGGGTTCAAGGGACTTGTTCCCAAATCGGGGGATCCCACCGGCAAATCCCAAAGTTCCTGCTCTCCGGGGGGCAGCAAATCTTCCCAAAAAATCCGAATCCGCCCGGATTTCGGTGCTCCGGAGCCTCCCCAGGGCCGGGATTTGGGGTGGGAGTTCGGGATGGGCAGAGGGGACAGAGCTCCCACCTCGATCCCCCAAAACCCGAGCGGGAGCCGCTCCCCAGCTCCGATCCCCTTCCCAAATCCCATTAACCCCTCTCTATCCAAACACCTCCCGCCTCCCGGCCCCCCGGGCTCCGGCCCCCTCTGAACGAGGAGCTTTGACCGCTCTCCAAGCTCCTTCCCGGGGGTTTTTGGCTTTTTTTGGGATAATTTTCCCTGCCGAGCGTGAGCTCCACCGCCCCTCACTGCGCTCCGGGGCTGGAAAAGACGGATTTACGATTCCCCGGGAATGATTTACACCCGGCAAAGTCCTCCCCGCCCCTCGGGTGTTGAAAGGTTTAAGATTCGCTCCCAGACAGGCTCCAAAAATTAGGGAAAACCAAAAAAAAAAAAATAGGATTCCCGCCCCTTTCCAAGCCCTCCAAGCGTCGGAGCTGCGGCTGTAATTACCCACCCCATAATCACGGGAATTCGCGTCCAGCAGAATTTTCCAGCAATCCTGCAGAGCCAGGGAAAAGCTGTTTTATAAGGAAAATCCAGCCACGGCACCCTCTCTTCCCCGGGGGTTTGAGGAAAAGGGGGAAAAATCCGGCCGGATTTTGGGAACGCGCTGCCGTTCCTGAATGTGGGATTCTCCTCTCACTCTCCATCCCTGTTTTCCCTGAATTTGCCACCACAAATCCCTCCCGAGCCCACGGATGAGCCTGGATTTAATAAAGGAATTTTCCCTGGTGCTCCGTGGTGTCCGCGAGGCAGAAATTCCCATTTTTCCACGGGTTTTTTCCGGCCTTTTGGCCGAATTAATTCCGTCCTGACCCGAAGGGCTCCGAGGGAATTCAAATCCCGATGGCACCGGGTGAAGGCGAGGTGGGAATTTCAGCCTCGGCCCGGTCCAGGTGATCCCAAAACCTTCGGAATTTCTGTGCCATCCACCCAGAACCCCGCGAGAAAATCCCCACAGAGCCCAGGATCTGCTGGAGAATGGGAAAATCCCAATTTTTTTGGGAGGGGGCCTTTTTTCAGCACTGGAAGTTCCTTCCCCTCCATCCCAGGGCTCAGGAACAGCTCCTGGAAAACTCCCTGGGGAGATTCCACCCGACCCCAACGTGGACCCCGGGGACGGTTTGGGAACCCAAGGAATCCAAGGAATCCCAAATTTTGGGGCTGGAACGCAGGGAAAGGACCCGGCCCCGTCCCGCGGTGCCAGCGCCAGGGCCCGGTGCCGCCGGAGCCGGCAGCGGGGATTTGGCAGCAGGAAAACAGGGAATGGCTCATCCCGGGGCTGAGTCATGGGATGAGGGCGGCGCCCGGGCGGAAAATTCCCGGCTGGAGCCTGGTCCCGGGGTGACGGAGCCGGGATGAGCCGGGTTCGCCTTCCCGAAGGTGTGCGGCACCCAGAAACCCCATTTTCCACAGGAAAATCCCGTTTTCCATCCTTTTCCATGGATTTATCGCCCCAAAGTTCCAGTTTTGCCTCCCCAAAGGTGCTGAGCTCCCAAAAATCCCATTTTCCTGTCCTTTCCCATGGATTTACTGCCTCAAATTCTTTATTCCCCCCAAAATTCCAGAGTGCCGTCGGGGCTCCTTGTGCTGACCAAAACCTGGGATGAATCCATGGATTTATGGCCCCAGAATTCCAGCTTTGCCTCCCCGAAGGCGTTGAGCTCCCAGAAATCCCATTTTCCACCCAGAAATCCCATTTTCCATCCTTTTCCAGGCCCCAGGAAGGGGCTGGGCGCGGATAAAGGCGGGAGAGGGCTGAGAAGGAGAAATCCATGGATTCATCACCCCGAAATCCCAGCCCTTCCCGCTGAGCCCGAGGTGCCGCATCCCAAAGCTCCTGGGTGTCTCCAGAAATCCCGAAGCCAAGCGTGGCCCAAATCCCCGGGAGCGGCCGGACCGGTTCCGGAGCCTCTCCGGGCGCTGGGAATCAGGGATTGATCCCGGTCCTCAGCCCATCCACTCATCCCAAATCCAGCCCCAATTCCCTGGGACGCCAGGGAATGAGAGATTTCCCGGAGGGAGCACCTGGGTGTCCCAGCTCTGGAATTCCGGGGTGGAATCGGGATTCCCTGGGGGGAAAAACTTGGGAATGAGGGACTGATCCCGGTCCTCAGCCGGATCCACTCATCCCAAATCCAGCCCCGGGATGCCAAGGAATGGGAATTTTCCTGGAGGAAACACTTGGATGCCCCAGCTCTGGAATTCCGGGGGGGAATCTGGATTCCCTGGAGGGGAAAAACTTGGGAATGAGGGATTTATCCAGGTCCTCCAATGTCCTTTTGCTGCTTCCACACTCAGTTCCCACTGGGATGGGGCTGGGGACGGGGGAAGCCTTGGAAAACTGAGTTTGGAATTCCTGCGGGAAAGAGGAATTGGCCTGGAGGGGCCTGGATGGGTTTGGGAAGGGAAGGGAAAAGGGAAAAGGGAAAAGGGAAAAGAGGAACCGGGAAAGGGACGGGATCCTTGGAGGCCGCGGAACCCGGGGGGATCGAGGCCGGAGGAGGCTCCAGGAGGTCCTGGAATGGTTCAGGATTCCTGGAAAATCCTCTCCTCCCCCTCCCAGAGGGGCTCGGCTTGGAGAGATCCCAGCTCCCGAGACGGGGATGAAAATCCTGGGAAAACGGTGAAAAACCTGGGGAAGACACCGGGAAAATGTTCCAGGGAGAGGGAAGAGCAGGAGCGGGAGGGAGCTGATCCCGTTTATCCGAGGGGATGGAGGGTTCCTCCCTTTTTCCATTTTTATTCCCAGTTCCCTTCGGAGTCCCCGGATTTTGGGAAGAGCAGCCAAGGTCCCAAAAGCCCCTGGAAGAGAAATTCCAATATTCCAACGAAACCCGAAAATTCCCCCCCAAAATATCCCCTGGGAATGCGTTTATCCCAAAAATATCTGGGGATGAAGCCCGGAAAAGCCACGGGGCTGTGAGGAGGGGGCGGGACAATTCCGGGTCCGTGGGAAGCGGGGATGGAATTTTTGGGAATCCGGGGAAGAGCCGCACCTGCATCAAACCAAATTCCGGCGTTCAAAAAATTCCAAAAACCGGGAAACAGGGGAAAAAAAACCGGAGTGGGAATCTCAGAAGGGACCTTGGGCTTTTCCCCGGTTTTTTAAAGGAAAAAAACTCCTAAATTTTCCTGGAAAGGCGGGGAGGGAAGAGGGAAAAACCGGGAAGAAAAAAACCGGGAATTGGAGCAGTAAAACCGGGAAGGGTGGGATCCGAGGATCGGGGATGATCCCGGAGCATCCCAGCAACCAAAACGCGGTTTTTTTCCCCAGGAAAAATCAGGAATTTCGGCGCTGCGGGGCGCCGGGAATGCTCCGAGTGGAGACGCTGGAATTTTCCTGGAAAACTCTTCCCATTCCCACCCGCGCCGCGCTCTTTTCCTGCTTCTTATCCTCATTTTTTCCCCATTATTTTTGAATTCTGATCCTGATTTTCCCTCCTAGGAAAGCCCCGGCAGGATCCGGGATCGGCTCTTCCCCAAAAAAGAAAAAAATCGACGCAAAAAGCGTGGGAAAAGGAGAGGAAAAAGCTGGGAACGGCAATGGAAAATCCGAGTGGAGCCTGGAGGGAAAAATTCCCTTCCTTAAATAAATTATCCCTAAAGAAATCATCCCGAAAATGAATTATCCCCAAAATGAATTATCCCCGAAGAAATTGAATTATCCCTGAATAAATCCAATTATCCCTAAATAAATCCAATTATCCCCAAATAAATCCAATTATCCCTAAATAAACCATCCCTGCTCCAAGCCCGGAGCCGAGAAGGAAAAAAATTCCTGAAATTAATCGGGATTTGAATTGGCTGGGAATTGGCGGAGTTCACTCCGGGGCGGAGATTTCCGAGTTTGGATCCCAAACCGGAATTCCCGAGGGGAAAACCAGAGGAAAATCCTCCCTGGGAAAGGAAATCCAGGAGGAATTCTGAGCTAAAATCGGCGCTTTTTGTGTCCTCATGGAAATCCCGCGATTTCCAGGCTTTTCCGAGGAGTTTTTAAGGCGAAATTTCTCTTTTTGGGGCTTTCCCCTCCTTCCGACGTCTTCCCATCTTTTTTTTTGTCAGGGAAAAGGAAAAAAACGGGATGAAAATGGAATTTTTTTGGCTTTTCCACTGTTTAAAGGTGATTTTGGATGAAATTTTGAACTGATTCGGGAATTTTTGGAGGAAAAAACCGGGAAAAGCGCCAGGAGAGGGAAAACCGCCCAGGACGCCGCCGCTTTCCCGTTTTCCCTCGTTTTCCCTCATTTTCCACCATTTTTGGGGACGACTCCCGAGCCCAAAGGTGGATCCCGGGGAGAAATTTTGGGATTTTTGGGGAAGAAGTGTCAATTCCCGGCAAAACTCTGGAATTTGGCCTCGGAATCGGGAAGCAGCCGATTTTGGGGATGGGGTTTTTCCCCCTTCTCCCTCCTTTTCCCTTTTCATTCCCTGGGTTTTTAGGACAAAAATTCCACTTTTCCCCCCTTCCCTCCCCTCCGCCCTCAAAATCCTCCCCAGAGTTCCCAAATCCAGGGAAAAAAGGCAAAACCCGCAACCAAAAAAGTCAATTTCAACAGAAATCCGTGCGAGGAAAGATCCTTTCATCCCGAAAATCCCCCTCGGGACGCAGAAAAACGGGAAAAGAGGAAAAAATCGCCTTGAAATTCCCTCATTCCCAGCGCGGAAATAATTCCCGGTGGGAATGAGGAGCGATCTGGGAGATTCCAGGCGCTTCAGGGAGGAATTTGGGTCCAAAATCTTTAATTTTGGTCAATTTTGAGCCTTTTTCCTCTTCATTGTCTCTTGATTTTTATCTCTGGGGGGCGTTTTGTGGGATCTTGGGAAGCTCCAGCGCGGATTTCTGGGAATAAATCGCTTTTATCCCGAGTTTTCCCTGCCTTAATCCAGCCCTGCTAGCGAAATAATTCCCGGGAAAATCGCAATTCTCGGGTTTCTGCTCCTGAATCTGCACTCCAGGGGCTGAAATCTGATTTTAGTTTAATTATTATTAATTAATCATTCGGGATCTGCACTCGAATCCCTCCATTCTCAAGAATTCCAAGGTTTTTTTCCTTAAAAAAACCCCAAGTCTTCCCAAAATCGCGGGGCTCGGCGCATTCCAGGAGCTTTTCCACGGGGAAAAAGCAACACCCAGGGGAAAATCCCCTTTTTTCCATGGAAAATCCCTTCTTTCCTTCATGGAAAATCCCTTTTATCCATGGAATTCCTGCTCGTTTTTCTTTGGACACTCGGGAGCGGGATCTCTGTTTCTCGGGAAAGTTTTTAGATCCCCAAATTTTGTTGATTTGTGGGGATAAAATTGAATTTCCGGGCCGGATTTTCCCCAAAATCCGAGATTTCCTTTCAGTTTTCCAGGTGCTGGTGCCAGAAATGAGGGAAAGGACGGGGGAAAATGGGATAAAACCGGTTCCCAACGGGAAAATTAGGGATTTCTCCCCCGGAAATGGCTCCAGGAGGTCCCAGAAGTGCTTTTTTTATATGAAAAATGCCATTATTTGAGGTCCTGGGGCAATTCCCATCCCCAGCTCGGAATTCCCGGTTTTTCTCCCCAGAATTCCCGACTTTGGGAATGTTCTGGAGCGGTTTCACCCCTGGATTTAAATCCCCGAGAGCCGCTTTGGCTCTGCCGGGAAAAACCGGGAATAATCCGCGAATTCCATCCCAAAAAAAACCCCGCGGATCCCGGGGTCCCGGCGCTAATTAACGGCACCAATTAACGGCACCAATTAACGGCGCTAATTAACGGGAATGACCGGGGAGCCCTCGCGGGAAAGGCGCAGCTTCCCGGGGGTCCTGAGGGGGGGATTCCCGGGATTTGGGGCCCTGGGGTGTCCCTGTCCCTCGGGAATTCCCGGGATTTGGGGCCCTGGGGTGTCCCTGTCCCTCGGGAATTCCCGGGATTTGGGGCCCTGGGGTGTCCCTGTCCCTCGGGAATTCCCGGGATTTGGGGCCCTGGGGTGTCCCTGTCCCTCGGGAATTCCCGGGATTTGGGGCCCTGGGGTGTCCCTGTCCCTCGGGAATTCCCGGGGATCTCCCTGACCCCGGCGTGTCCCTTGTGGGTTCCTGTCCCTGCGATGTCCCTGTCCCTCCAATTCCTGCGAGTGTCCCCGGCCCTCCCGTGTCCCTGGGATGTCCCCGTCCCTGTCCCTTGTGTGTCCCTGTCCCTGTCCCCATCCCCGTCCCTGTCCCTGTCCCCATCCCTGTCCCNCCCCGTCCCTGTCCCTGTCCCTGTCCCTGTCCCTCCCCGTCCCCTCCCTCTCCCGCTGTCCCCAAGGCCGCCTCCTTTTCCCAAACTCGTCCCTTAACGCTGAAAATCCCCAAAATGACCCAAAATCCCGCTTTTATCTCCCCTTGCTTTTCCCGGCACCTCCTCAAGGAGGAAAATTCCCATAAAAAACCACGAGGAAATTTCTTTTCCCACTTTTTTGAGGAGGGAAAAGCTCCGTGGGCGCTCGTGGGACACCGGAACTTCGGGGGACAAGGAGGAAAATCACTTTGATTTTGATAATAATGGAGCAAAAATCGCTTTTTTCCACCTTTTTTTACCCAAATGAGGAAATAAAAAATCCCGGGGATGCTTTGGATGCGTTTCGGGAGGGCTGCAAGAGCAGGGCTCGATTTTATCCCATTTTTAACCCCCAAAATTCGGGGAAAAGGGAATTTCATGGGGAATTTCGGCATTTCGGAGAAACTTTAATATGAATTTATCATCAGTAATTAATTAATGAAATAAAAACCACACCGGGGGTGGAGGCAGAGCCCCAAAACCGCGTGAAAATCCAGTTTATTCCCACCAAACTCCTCCAAAGCGCCCATCCCGCACCAGTTTTGGGGGGAAAACCCCAATTCCGGCCTCTTTGCCGAGGCGGAATCATTCCCGGAGTTTCTATCCCGGAAAAATCCAGCCCGGCGAGAAATTTGGGTATATTTTCCTTTAACCAAAAGTGGGTTTTTGGGGGGGATGAACATCCAGGTTTGGGTTGGGGTTATTTCTAATTGTTCCTTTTCTCGCTAAAGCCTCCAAAATCCCAGGTTTTCCATGGAAAATTCCATCTCTCCAGGCACGGATTGCTTGGAAATCGAGGCTTCGCTGCTCTTTTTCCCCTCGGTCCTGCCCGTTCGTAATTTACGTTTATTTAATACTTTAAAAAACCCTCAAATTTGGCAATTAAAGATCATTTCAGTTCATTCCCTGCCTCTGGAAATTTAAATTTTCAGCGTTTTTCCTCTGAAAATGGGAATAAGTTGGGAAAAATCCCTCTCGATCCCTCCAAGGAGTGAAATATCTGGGCATTGAGTGGAGAAAAAAGGGAATTTTGTCGGGGAGAAACCGCCTGGAATATTCCAGTCTCTCACGATCGGCTCTGGATAAATTTTTGGGGAAAAAGGGAATTTTTGGGCTCTGGCCTGAGCGCAATCCCTGCTCTAAACCGAGAGAAGGAGCAGAAAACATTCCCGGGGTGCCTCCATCCCGAAAAACCCCAACAAACAACAACAAAACCGGGATCCGAGCACCCCGGGAAAGGAAGAAAATCCGATTTAAGCCAGGAATAAATTCCGTTTAGGGGCGGAATAAAAACCCCGGCGCGGTTTAAGCGCGGCCCGAGCCTCTGGGGAGAATCCAGCGGGAAAAGGAGAATTCCAGGCCCGAATTCCCGGGGCCGGGGGCGGCTCCGCAGCGGCCAAATGGCCCCGGCCCCCTCCGGGGTTAACTTGGAATTGAACTTGGACTTCCGAGCAGGCGCGGGGGCCCCGCGATCGCCGCTGGAATTTTCTTTGTCTGGAATTCGGCTGAGCCGAGGAAAATCCCGGGGAATAATGACAATAATGACAATAATGACAATAATGACAATAATGACAATAATAACAATAATAACAATAATTAGCGGCGGGGAATTGCCAGGAGCTGGGGTTGTAAAAAAGGAGGGGGAAAAGGGGGAAAAAAGGGGAAAAAAAAAAAGGAATAAAAAGTCATTTTCTGCCTGAGAAAGCGGCGCCGATGGGAGAGGAGGAAGCAAAGGATGCGGGGTTTTGGGAATTGCTGGAAAAGTGCCCTGAATGAGGTATTTATCCCGGTTTTTCACCTTCGCAGCTTTAGGAGGGCTTTAAATTGGGGAGAAAGGGAATTAAGGCGCGAGGTTGGGAAAAAATAAGGAGGTTTGGGGTCGGAAATTCCCCTCTGGAGCTGTCTGGAAAAGCAGAGTTTAATTTATTTCTGTTTATAAACTTCTTATTTGTATTTATATTTACGGATTTCCTTTCAATCTGTGTTTTTATGGATAAAATCCAGGGATTTCTGCAATAACTCTTTATATTTATATATTGAATTTCATGCATTTTCCACATTTAGGGTGGGGAAAATGCGGGAGAATCCAAGTGAAACCCCAAAAATCCTCCGAATTTAGGGATCAACCCCTCCCTAAACCGGGCTGGGAATTAAAAAATCGAAAAATCGGGAAAAACCTGGGGGGAAAAAAGCAACTTGAGGGGGGATCGGAGCCGAACAGGTTTCGGGATTCTGACAGGCTGGGAAGGAAAAAATCCTGGATATTCTCGGCTCGGGCTCCATTCCCGGCTGGAATCGCCCGGGCTGGGATTTTCCTCCTTTTTTGGCTTTTCCAAACCATTTTAAAATCCAAAAGTTCGCTGCTCCGGGGGTTGAATTCGGGATTTTATTCGCTGTTGGAACGCGCCCGGTGCGGGACGGGGGTGAGAGATGGCAGAAAACGCAGGAAATTGGGGGGAAATTTGATTTTTCCGTGGTTTCTGCCTGGGGCTTTTGAGATGCGGCGCGTCCAGGCGGAAAAAACGGAATTAAATCTTCTTTTCCCGAGCTTTTCCCGAAATCGCTGAGGCAGAAATGCGGCTCAGGCTGGGCCGGAGGGATTCGTTCAGCTCGGATGAGGCGGAGTCGCTTTTTTTATCCCTAAAAACCAAACCCAAACCTGCCCGGAAAAACTGGGGTGGAAAAGCGGAGTTTGGGATTTTTATTTATCCGAATATTTGGGACAAAGCCTGGGAAAACTCGGCTTGGATCCCTCGGCCAGGGACCTGAGATCGGGTGGAAAATTCCCTCGCTGAAGTGGAATTCCGGAGGGAAAATCCTCCCGGAGTTTCTCTTCCCTGGATTTTCATTTCCTTGAGGGCTCAAAAAAAAAAAAAAATTTCCACATCCCAACTTCGTTTCCCTCCCTCGATCCCCAAAAATGCAGAAATGATGGAAAAGATTTTTCTCTCCCAGTTTGGGTGGGGATTTTCGGGGCGCTGGCAGCAGCTGGGGCCGATTTTCCTTCCCGAAAATTGGCAATTTTCCCTGGAAAAGGTGGGAAGAGCCAGAAATTCCCGTTTTTCCCTCAGGAAAGGCTTGGATCGAGGAGTTTTGGGGTTTTTCCCTTCATTTTAGGACAAAAATAAAGGGGAAAAGAGGGAAACAAAGGGGAGAGGGACCCACGTGCCGCAGATTTCCTGGGAATTCTCCGGGAATTCTTCCCTTTCCATGGGATATTTCCCTTTTTTCCTCCGTTCTCATCCAGCCTTTTTCAATATTCCCCCTTCAGGATAAAAAGCTGCTTTCCCATAAAATCCCGCAGCCGATTCCTTTTCCCGGGATGGGATTTTCGGCCTGGAAAAGCCGCGCTCGGATCTGAGCTCCCCGGGATGCGCCCTCGGCCGCGCTTTGGGGCAGAATTCCCTTTTTTTTGGTCACTTCCCCTGGAATATTTGGGAGCCAAATCGGCTTTTCCCAAAGGGGGTTTATGGACAACCTCAAATCCCCACCTGCAATCGCCTTCACCTGCAAAAAAAAATCCTCAAATTTGGGGTTTTTTTTAAAAGGAAAAACTGGGAATAAACGCCTAAAATAAAGGGAGAAGGGTGGGAAAAATCCTTAAATCCCGACAGCTGAAGCGCTGGAGAGAAAATACGGAGAGAAGCGGGAACAGAGCTGGAAACCACGGGGATAAATTGGAATTTTTCCCCCCGTGGATTTGGAATAAATCTGATTTTTCCTCTTTTTTCCAGACAGGAATGAAAAACGAGGGAAGAAATCTTAAAAAAGGGAATTTTCCCCGGGATCTGCCTTCGGAAAAAAGGGAAAAGGGAGCAGCCGGGCCCCTCCTGGGCTTCAGGAGAGGAAAATTCCGCTTTTTTCTGCTCGGTTGTTGTGGAAGGAGAAATATCCATTAAAAAAAAGCTTTTCCAGGAGGAATCTGCGAGCCCTGGATGAGAAAAAGGGAAATTCCCCGGAATTCCTCAATTTAAAAAAGCCACGCTGGGAATTCGACGCTTCATCCCTTGAATTCCATAAATCCGCAGCTTTTATCCCCGAAATCCCCAAATATCGGGAAGCTCGGATCTCAGAAAGAGCTCGGGGGGGATTTGGGAGAGGGAGGGATGGAATTCAACCCCCGGGATCTGCTCCCATTCCCAATTTTCCTCTCCCCGCGTGGTTTTGGGGTCTCCTTTTCCCAAATTTTTTGGGGGAACGCTCCCAGCCCTGGAGCCCGGACCCTCCCGCCGCCCTCAAAGCCCCGAAATTCCAAGAAAATTCCCTTAAAATGCCAATTTTCCGAGGAATCTCCCATTTCTGGCACCCGCAGGTTCCTTTGTTCAGCGCTCCCGAGCCTTTCCCGGGAAACCCCGGCCCTAAATGCGATTTTCCTCCTCTTTTACCCACAAAAAAAAGCTTTTCCCCCTCCTTTCCTTCCATTTTCTCTTTTCTCCTCCTTCCCCCCGCTTTTCCTTCTCTTCCTCTCTTTCCCTTCCTTTTCCCTTTTGTTTCCTCCCATTTTCCTCCCGTTTTCTTCTCTTTTCCCTCCTTTTCTTCCTTTTTTTCCCTTTTTTTCCCCCCTTCCCCGAGCCACAGCCGGCCCCAAAGCCCCGGAATTCCCAAACCCGACATTCCACGATATTTCCCCTGGAACGCGAGCGGGAAATCTCCATCCCAAACCACCCAAATTCGGGATTCATTGGAATTTTTTTGCCGCTATTCCCAATTCCTCAGGGCTCGCACCTCAGTCCCCGAGCCCTTCCCGACTTTTCCCGCTCTCTCCCAGCCTTTTCCCATAAATCTCGGGAATTTTAGCGTTAAATCCCGGACGTGCTGCCCGATGTTCAGCACTTCATAAAAATTAAAGGCGCAAACAAAAAAAAAAAAAAAAGCCCAAAAGCGGCGGGGGCCGGGGGAGGGTCGCGTTTGGCTTCAATTTGGGAATTTTTTCCATGTGGAGCTTGGGACGGGGATGGGAATCTTCCCCCGGGAAGGCTGGAGCACAAAGGAGGCGAATCCAAGGCTTTTGTTTGGATTTATTTGAATATTTTAAAAATTGTTTTTATTTCCCTTATCGGTGGTTTTTATTCCCAGCTGGATTTTATTTTGTTTATCCATTTCTGTCATTCCAGTTCCTTCCATTCCACGCCTTTTTTTTCCCCCAATTCTTTCCATTCCATGCCATTTCTTCCCATTCCATGCAGTTTTTTCCCCAGTTCGTTCCATTTTCCCCGTTTCATCCCATTCTTTCCCCATTTCATTCCATTCCCTGCCATTTTTTCCCATTTAATTCCATTTTTCCCATTTAATTCCATTTTTCCCATTTAATTCCATTTCGCCCCCATTTCACTCCATTATTGTCCCGTTTTATTCCATTTTCCCCCCTTTTAATCCCATTTTCCCCCATTTCATCCCATTTTCCCTCATTTTCCCCCATTCCCCCCCCTTTTCCCTGCCCATCCCGACCCTTTTATCCCAAACCCCGGGAATTTTCCCCGATGTCTCCTCTCCCCTTGAACTTGGACTTGGGAAGCCCCAAATTCCCAAATTCCCTTCCCCGAGCGCCGGGAGCAGGGCAGGAAAACCGGGAATTCTCCTTCGGGGGTTCCCTGCGCAGCCGCAGCCCGGGGATTTGGGTTTTTTTCGGGTTTTTTGCCCTTTTCCAGCTTTTTTTCCCCTTGGGATGAGCTGGGGGCGGGTGAGGTGGGAGCAGAAGAATCCAGGGAAGGGGGGTGACCCCAAACCAGCGGGATCGGGGGGAATTTTGGGGATTTTNCGAGCGCCGGGAGCAGGGCAGGAAAACCGGGAATTCTCCTTCGGGGGTTCCCTGCGCAGCCGCAGCCCGGGGATTTGGGTTTTTTTCGGGTTTTTTGCCCTTTTCCAGCTTTTTTTCCCCTTGGGATGAGCTGGGGGCGGGTGAGGTGGGAGCAGAAGAATCCAGGGAAGGGGGGTGACCCCAATCCAGCGGGATCGGGGGGAATTTTGGGGATTTTAGAG
>VYXC01006930.1:6830-19081 GCA_013397175.1 Platysteira castanea
AAAAAAAAAAAAGAAAAAGAAAAGAAAAAGGAAAAAAAAGAGAGAAAATCCATTTTCATTCTATCTTATTTCTATCTTATCCACAACATGTGCAAATATTACCTCATCCATTCTTGAGCTGGCTCCAGAGATTAACTCAAAGTTGACATGATAGATGTCTAATTTAAAAAATAGTCCGTTTCCTGGCAGTTGATTTTGTTGTCAGTTTTGTTTTAAACTTCAACTTCAGTGACATTGCTACCAGAATTTAATATTTTTAAATACCATTTCACTTTCAAAGGCTGAAGCCAAGGATGATGTCATGTGTGCTAGTAGCTTAGCACATATTTGCAGTGGGAGCTTAAAGATTAAAAAGAAAATTTTCCTTCCAAAAACAAGAGCAAGACATATAGGAAAAAGATTTTTGTAGGAAAGCAACGTGACACTATTTAACCTTCTGATTAGGTGAAGCATTAACACGAGTCTTTTAATTGAGGGAACATCACTTAAGCAGTTTACTAGGCAGGAAGTGGTTGCTGATGCCTGTGGAAAGCAGGCTGCACGAGGTTTGAAGCAGCATCCTTTGAAGTGAATGGAAAGAGTTTTACTGAGCTCAGTGGAGGTACTCAGCATTTGTACTAATGCAATTCTGAGTACAATTTGACCCATGGGGATGAAGGGCACTGGCTAAATGAAAAAATAGCATGAATCCTTTGTTTGTTACAGAAAAGCTCTTATTGTATGCAATATTACCAAGAAATAAAATACCCTTTGCAGTGAAACAGTTTGTTCTTCCTAATCCAGTATTATTGTTACGCATGTGTTAAATCATAGGATACACATGGTTGTAAAAGCTGATTTATTAACTAACTAAAAATCAGAGGCATCCACCCAAGCGCCACCCAGCATCTGCTGGGACTAATGTCCCTCAAAAATGTCCCATATGTCAAGGAGGGTATAGGTTCAGAAAAACACTAATCCTGGCTTGTCAAAAGGAGCAAAAGAAAAACAGGTTTAGCTTTATAGACTACAGTATTTTGTTTGTTTTCATTAAACACTCTTACTGATTTTAAACATCTGTATTTGTTAACTTGTCTAGTTCTTTCAAACTTAAGAGTACAAACAGTGCCATATGTGCTCACTGCTGGCATTTCTGTTCCCAATCCTAACATTTGCCTCTAGAGACAGGCTTATCTCTGACAACTCAGTAAACATGGCTCACGATGAAATCTGAACTATGCAAGGTAGTTTGCTGCCTAGAGAAGGCAGAAGGGACATGTGGAAATCTCTCTCTTAAAACCTCCGGCACCCGCTGTGGCAACGTCGGCCCAGCTGAAGCGGAGCTGACAGACGGGGGGACTGCGTGTGGCCGGCTCTGTTGTCGCTGGTCGTTAACTTTCTCATCGTTCGCATTTGCTGCTCGGAGCCCGCACAAGCAGGTGGAAAGGTAAACTCCAGCGACTTGCATGTCCTGCTGCTCTATTATCACATAAACTTGGTTTAAAATGAAATCAGTAGCTCCCCACAGCAAGTTTGCTGACCTCAAGTCCCGGCTGGTCAAGAAGAAGTTGTTTGGCTTCAATATGTTAGTACTGCCACAGAAAAGAAATAGAGTGCACTTCTGAGCTCTTTAATCTAACAGAGGGGGTCTCAGAAGTTGGAAGGCTCAAGTCAAACACATTTAAGTGCTGAATTAGATGGGTTTTTATCAAAAGAAGTAATCATTATTACTGACCACACCAGTTACTAGGGAAAGCAATGTCTTCATGGCTGCTTTCCTAGAGGACAGTTCATGGTCACAGAAGTTACCAGTACCACAGTGCTTCCAGTGGACAGGACATCAGACCTATCTCTTCTGGGAACCCACCAAGCTGTAGAGACATAACTTACACTCCCCAGAATTGTAGGGAAATGACAGTTGTGCTGCTTCTTTCACTGTGGGACCAACTGAGAAAACAAATCCCTTAAATTCTGCTCATTTTTGGGAATTTGAACAGCCTGCTCAGAAAAAGACTCATTTAAGGCATTTCCCATAGACTGCCCTCATTTTGAAAATTCAGTCCACTTTTTGCAACCATTAATCTAATTTCAGGCTGATGTCTTTTCCAAAATATTTTGACTTAAACATTTTTTCTCCTGTGATCAGCTTGTCATATCTAATTTCAATTTCTAATGTATGCCCCCCCAGCAGGCATGTAATCTTGGAACCTGGCCTGGAATTATCTAACCTAATTCTTGGCAGAAAATTTCCAGAAGCATGAAAATGGGCACCTCTTCAGAAATGATTCTTAGCTTCTTTTCTTAGGTAGCTTGCACCTTCACACAGAGATCATAGATACTGACATTAAACATTTGTCTATATTAAGAATTACGGGAACGTGTGTGCCTTTTGTCCTCAAAGCCTGTCCCCTTTGCATTCAAGATCTATATTTCATACTATGTCTCTTATAAACAGTGTCCATGTTATAGAGACCCAAGTCCACGTTCACCTCTTCTGCTTCATTCTCTGTGATCCAGGGAACCACTCTCTCCACCTATACCTCACAGCATGTGTGTGCACAGTGTGTTCATGCTCACACACTCACTCTTTAAGGACATGCAGCAACTCTGCCTGCCTCTCTCCAGCAGAAGACACAGGAAATACTGATCCTGTATAGAGGCTGGGGAATCAGAGGCAGAGAGAGGGGGTGGTAGGTTCATGTATGCATACACTTCTTCAAAGGAAAAGAGGAATGGTTAATGGAATATACATAGGTTTTTAAATGGAAAATGAGAAAGGAAAAATAAAGGAATGACAAAAGTTTACTTGTCAAAGGCAGACGACACAGACAAATTAGGTTTGTAAATATAGAACGGGGGACAGACTGCTCTTCACAGGCAAGCGTTTATGTATGTTGGAGTAAGGGAGAATCATGCTGCAAATAGAAAAAAACCTCTCCTGATCATCTCTGGACACCTCCCATGTGAATCTAACAGCAGCTGGATGAGGCAACTAACAGAAGATGAGGTCAAGCAAGAGATATGATACAGTCTTGGCTGAGTGAACACTTCCCAAAGACAGGAATCTAGTGTTAGGCGAGGTGCTTTACAGTCCTTCAGAAGTCAAGTAAACAATCCGTCAGAGACACTGAACATCATCACTACTCCTGGAGACTTTCTGAAGCCTTGTTCAACATTTCATTAACAAAAGTGTATGAAATTATCCCTTCTGCCGTGGTACACTTCACTACAGGAGGCACCAGCAATGTGAGCTGATCAGAGAATGCACTGGTTCATGTATGTGTAGTCGATATCTTTATCTTGTTCCTCTTTTTCCTGCAATATCCCTTTCACTCCATTCTTCATTAGCCTCTGTGACAGTTAACTTTTGGCACATCAGTAAGAATGTGTATGTTAATTTGATCAGACTCAAAGTCCACTAAAGAGGAAACACAGCACATGAGATTATCAAAAGTTTCTAGGCAATGAAACATCTCAAGAAATCTGGCTTTACTCTCCTGGGTGTGGACTGTGGCTTGTATAAGTTTCTGAAATGAGGGGCAGGTGTCTGGGAATGCTACTGCAAAAAAAATATGCAGGGGATTCTAATTCATATCACTTTTCTGAATTTGCACCTCTTTCTAAGTCCAGCTATTGGGTGGGTTTTATCATTTATTACATTTTGAACTCGACACTGTGAAGATCAAATAAGCAGCCAGTCAATCAATTAACTTTCCAGAGCAAATACTTCAATATTCACAACACATATGCATTGCAGGCATAAAGGGGGGTGGTGAGGGGTGGTGGTGTGGGGGGCATTGGGGGCTGTGCGCACATGTAGGAGGAACCAGGGAATGGGCTGCTCAGTCAACACACAAGTTTCCAAACATGTGGATTATACATGCTTCTTCTACTTCTTTTCCCCACATCTTTCACTCCAAATGCAGGCAGATACACGTACACACAGATGCTCACCTTTGATATAAAATTGGGCCTGGCCCTTGCTGTGAATGTAATTTTCTTCTGCTCCGTGGCTCTCTTAAATGCTCTTCTGTAAATGGTCTGAGGGGGCCACCAGGTAAGGGAATTTTGGCCCACCATGTTTTAAACCTCATCATACATTAGAGCCAGAAGCAGCAATAGCTTCTCATTGTAAATTGTGCCTGTTATTGTAATTTATCAGGATCAAACAGTTGCTGGCAGCTCTCTCCATAATATCCAGTTTCAGTGTCTATATCAGCATCGAGCAAAATCAAACATGGCTTGTGAACAGAGGTTTAGGGATAAATAAATCACTCAGGGAGCTTTAAAGAAACAACCCTTCACACACACCAGTGTTATGGTACTTGTCTTTATTTCTCTTCCAGCTTTCCTTTCTTTTCTTTTTCTTTTTTTTTTTAATTTGATTCACAGTGTTCAGATAACATGTGTTTTGCCTTATTCAGCCATTTGGAGTACAGGTGCATGACTGTGTTTTTGATGGAGTGTTGCTATTCTGGAGTGCTCCATCCAAAACACAATCCCACACATGTAATCCAAACTGCAGAAGATGAGTCAACCATCTTCCCTTTTCCATGATAATTAGACATTTTTTTCATTCAAAGTTACATAGTTATTAGTTGCAGATGCTATGCTTGAACAATATTGTTGAATCTTAAAAGGCTTTCACACCATGCTATTTTATCCCTCAGAGTGGAGGAAATGAACAAAAAGTCCAAGATTATCCAACTTTAAATTAAATCAATTCCAGTATTATTACACGGCAAGACAATTGTGACACTTAAATACCTTTAGTATACATGTAAAAATCGTAGCCTAATATTCAATTAAATATATATAGCAGCTTGCCAGGGAAGGTTTGTTGTAATTAAGGGATTCATGGAACAGCAGCTTCCCGTCTTACTAAGCCAGGCAGGCCACACATCTAAGTGTCTTTGCTTTGAAAACATTTCAATTTCTTATCCATTAAGAAAATGACCACTCCCAGAAGCCTGAAATAACAAAGAAACCTCAATAGGTTTTAAATGCTTAAGCTAGGTATTATTTTCCAGACAAATGCTTGCAAAAGGCTGTTTTCACAGGTCTTAATATAAACTGTCTGAACCTTGGGACTCCTGGTGTTTATTTCTGGTACCTTAGGAGCTAATAGGTGATTAGTGGGGTAGATATGGAGCGAAAGAGCAGGTGTCATAGTCCTTTGAGGCTAAGCTTTAAGGACTATTTCAGTCCCGCGACAAGCCGATCTCTTGGTGGCATTTTTGGTACTAGGTGGGTGGTAGACAGGCACCAAAGGTTCCACTGCTGGAAATCTCTAAGTAATGACAGGTCATATCCCTAAAGCACTGTTTATAGGGGAAAAAAAAAAATAAATCTGCCTGTTCACATTTGAATTCCAGAGTAGGGAGGTTTTCTCTTCCATAGTACCTATCTGGCTGGCTCTTGTTTCACGTACACAGAACATCAGTTTAGATTATCTCTTTTTTAGAGGTACAGAAAAATTAAACCAAAAAGCAGGATGTGTGCTGGCTCCAGAAAACTTGCTTCACCTGGTGCAGAATGAAACCTCCTTATGACAGCACAAGCCAACAAAGGTGTTCTACTAGAAATGTGCTCAAGGTGAGGGACCTGCACCTACCTGAAATGTCCCTGAGCAGAGCTGGGGATGTGGCCACAGAGGAGACCTCAGATTTCCCTGACTTCCTCATCCCCCATCTCTGTACTGACAGCATCTGCACAAACAGCATGGGACTGGGCCCTCTGTCTCCACGAGCGAGAGGATGACGAGTGAGACAGCTACATTAAATTGATAAAACATGTAAACTTGCTTCTGATTGAGAACGGACTTGTAATAGTCACCCTGTCCCCCGCCCCCATCAATACTGGTTAACACACCCCAGGGTTTTTGTCATTACATGTGAACCTGGGTTTGAGGGGATTATTCCTTCACTGGAAAAAGACAAAAAGGGGTCCACTTATCTATCTTTTTTCCATTCATCAAGGGAAAAGGTCTTCCTATACATTCACTTGGGCAGTCCACGGATCAGCCGGTGAAGCATAACTTGTATAGGCAACAATTCCTGGCAAGAATCTGATTTTGCCCCCTCAAGCTTTTAAGATCTGATGCTCAGTTCCCTGTGATGGAATGTAGGACTGAACCTCACAGAGAGATTTCAAAGAAGATACAAAAATGTGGAGCAGATAATTTTCTGATGAAATTACAACGAAAAAAACTTGAGGAGAAAGGTAATAGGGATAAATTTCACACTCCAGATCTCCTGTCCAAATGTACACTGTAACTACCTGGTGAAAAATACCACTTGCAAGCCACTTAGTTCACAGGCATACACACATGAACACCCAGCCTGGTATGGGGGGCTGAGCCTCTAGAACAGGGCAAACTGGTGTTAGATTATCGTTAGTTATCACACCTGTATGCATCTCCCGTTCCATGCCACATCTGTCTCATGGGAGACAGACCTGGAGTTACCGGAGAAATGCCACAGCTACACGGAGGGAAAGAGCAGTTTGGAGGGACTTTGCTCATGTGCCTCCAATATGAGGAACAAGCACCACATTCCTCAGCTGCAGGGCTAGTTTGGAGCACACTTAGCAGTGGGCTTCAAACGGGTTAACACTCCCAGCCTCTGATGCAGACAAAGTGCAACATTGTGGATGCACAGCAACTTCGAAAACATTTTGACTGATTTTTCTGAGGAAATGCACAAATCTCTTTCGATCTCTTCCAACCCAAAATAAGCACTCTACACTGATCGTAGGGAAGCACAATCCTTGGCCAAAAGGGTGTTTCAGGCTTCCACCCCTCCAATAACAGATCATTTTTAAATTAAGCCCCCTAAAAAACTGAAGACCTCCCAGTTGCACTAAACACAATAGTTTGATTCTTTTTCTGGACAGTAGGATAAAATGTGGTGTTATGACAAGCTGTATTTTAGAGGAGAAATCTCCTGTGTCCATGCCTAAGCTACCTAACTTTCTGAGGAAAATGTTGAAAATTGCAAATCTGTCCCTTAAGATCTTATACTGTTTCTGTACCAACAAACCTAATTGCACTTGCCACACTGTACTTTTTCAGATTCTTATCTGTAGAGAAACGACGTTCCCCAAAATCAGCTTTTTAATATAAACACACATGCATGTGCTGTTTATTGTACTTTAAAAATACAAAAAGAAAAAAAAAAGTGGAGCGCAGAGAAAGTTCTTCAAACTGCATTTGGAGAGTGACCTAAGATGTGGGAAAGTTGTCTATTGCTTATGTTATTTTTTCACCCACTTTTGAGTGCTTTGAGGCTACATTTCCCCTGAGTTATGACAGATATTGCCACCCACCTTAGTTCTTCCTGCCTCTGCCCTAACAGAACCTCTTTGTTGTTTTATCTAATCAGATTCAGAGGCCCTGCTAGAGTTGGCTCTTTCAGACTGTTCAAAGCGGTTATATTTCTTATTTCCCAGGCTTCAGAAGAACTAAAAATAACCAAGTGAAAATCTGAAATGCAAAGCTAGTATTCCTGCCAGTGTTAAGCAGATACGTTGTCAGCATCAACGAAAGATGCTACAGATCTGAAAATTTTTAATAAATCAGAACACTTAGTTTTTCTCTGCAGAATTTTCTGAATTTGATCGTTCCTAAGCCATCCATAATTTTTTATAGAAATATTTACCTTAACTTCTTCTGAACAGAACACATGCAGTGTGTTCTCGCACAAAGAGAAAAACATATTACAAAATTTTCTATATGCAAATATTCAAGGTAGATGAGGGTTTGCAGTTCAAATGGTCTGAGGTGGAAACGATCCAGTCCCACAGAGTAGGAATTGTAAACATGTTGCCTGATGCCACGAAGTGATAATTTTCACTGGCAAAGAAGGACCTACAGTAGGCACAGGGCAGCACCATTAGAGTAGTTCAAAAGTGACACAGTTGGTCAAACCAGCCATATTTGTATCTATCTTTGCATAATACTTTTCCCAGGATATCTCAAAAGCAACAGAAGGGATCTTGCTCCGGTAGCTGGATTACACAGTAGAGCAATGTTTTCTAACAAGTTTATAGAGAATCAGGAAATGAAAGAAAAAGCGCTGTTAAATGTTGGCAAATGCACTTTAATCTGAGAGAGTGATAAGCACCTTTAATTACTGACTGCAAACAATCACCCTCTTGAAGGAATTTTTAATTGCTTACAGTTGCTGGCGATAGAAGAGTTTCCTCTATGATGGTGAAGGATTTATTCCTGCAGCCAGTAATTACAGCAACTTTGCACTCTTCTAGAGAAACTAAAAACTTGGCAGTACAGGGCACAACATTAAGGCAATTAAACATTTACACAAATAAGCTAGAGGGAGGATCAGTTTTCAAAAAGCATGAGAAACAGTGCACGTCTGCTAACTTCCAGAAAACGGGAAATGGCCAGCAACAGCCCAGCTTCCAAACTCCA
Organism: Platysteira castanea; assembly: GCA_013397175.1. Taxonomy (NCBI): domain Eukaryota; kingdom Metazoa; phylum Chordata; class Aves; order Passeriformes; genus Platysteira; species Platysteira castanea. The sequence goes on from VYXC01006930.1 coordinate 15,241, forward strand.
AACTTTGCAGCTCCCTTCAAGGGATGCAAGCAGAAATAAGATTTGTGACAAGTCTGAGTCTCTGGAATAATTTGAAACATGACACAGAATTTAGTTCTCAGCCCGTGGAGAAAATTCATGATGGAAAAAATCCGTAGGGTGATACACGGAGTTCAGGCTAGCTACTGTAACTGAATCAACCAAAACTCCAACCCTTGGGATCTGAGGACTTGTTATCAGTGACAGAACAAAATGAGACCTGCAGTGAACCAAAAGTGAAAAGTATTAAAAATGCTCTTTCAAACTAAAATTATAGTTATGTGAACTATTTTATGACTAATCCTAATTTGACTACCACTTTCTCCCACATGGAATACAGTTCCACACGATTCTTTTCGTTTTCTGTGCAATTTGTAGTTACAGAAGGCTTTTCTTTTTTCTGATATGCATACTGGAACGGGCTTTTATTGCATCGTCACTTAAGGAAGTCTCATCATGGTGAGTGTACACAGAGAATGCAATTTTAACTTCTTGGTCCACCACTGTTTATTTGCTTTTGATTCAGTAGGAAACTGTTAACCCTTAAAAAAACATAACCAAGAAAATGGTGAAATATTTATTATCATAATCTCGTATTTCATATATTTGCAAGTTCAGTACTGAAATACTATCTGATGCAATGCTTCAGCCAAAGTGAATGTGGCAGAAGTTTTTGGTTTTTATTTTATATCTTTCTCCCACTGACTTTTATGGATGATACAAAACTGAAATTAGACAACAGAATAAGTGTGGATATTTCATTCCTTTTAATTTTGCCATTAATCTTTTAAAATTCCTATACTAATCCATGAAGCCTCATATTTGTGCTATTTAGCAAGAAAAAAATGCATTATGTGTGCACACATCACACATTTAAATGAGAATCCAATGACTACAGCAACAAAATCTGATTTCACAGAAGTCAACAAAGGCTTCCAACCCACGACCGCAGAGCCTGAAATTTACCTTATAATTTGGTAATTTGGCAGGATCTATTTTAGAATTTGCATCCATCCTTTGGTTTTATTAGCACTGCTGCCCAAACTGCTGTGTTCCTGGCTGAAATTCATGGCTAGCCCTGCTCTCCCATTTTTTAAGTTCTGCTGTTAACTCTTGAGAAAACTGCTCCAACTGGTTGGCATTAGAAGGAAATGAAAATCTTTTAAGTGGCCATTGTGCATGTTATTTGAATGCACTGGATGACATTTCAACACCAGGCAATGCCTCCTCTCCACCACAGTCATCAAGAGTGGTTTAGGTTTTTTTATTTCCCATATGGGCACTGAGGTTTCCAACAGCATTGAGCCCTCTGCACATTTTTCTATACTTTGTACAAGGCTCTTTGAACATATTTCTGCAAACAGAAAAGCTTCAATGTGCAACAGTTTTTTAGCAGCTTGAAGGACTGAGCCGTCGATGTGATTATTTGATCATATATGAAGTAACTCTCATGATCAATGAATGATGTCACAGCTATCACTTTGAAGTTAAGAGTAAAATTTGCATTGGCTTAAATCTGAGCAGGATCAAGGCATGAAGCATGACTGACATTCTTTTAATTAACTTCCATATTTCTTTTTAAATTTTCATGCCTCACTCCATACTTTTTCATGCGACAAGAGAAAAGAGTAAATGTTGGAAACTGATGTTTTCACCATCAGTAGGCTGTCGTGTATAACAAATTGTTCTAGTATTATTAGTTTATGCGGGCATCCTGTCCTTGATCAGCTCCCACGTTTCCCATAGACAGCAGCAGAAGTTGCACACAAAGGCGAAAAAAATAGTTTGCAAATGGAAACATAATACTCCATCTGCAGACAATAGGCCTGATTGAAAGAAGTGCTGCAGCACCTTTAGCAAAGTAATTCTTATAGACTTGTGTGGAAAATACAGAGCCCGTATTTCTTTGCTTCTTTGAATTTAAACTATAATTTATACTAGCATTAAAAAATCTGGGATACATAAAGGCCATACTAGAAGCACTGTCTTTATCTCTCAAGCTAACAGGAAATGAGAGACAGTAATAGGACTTGAACTAGTTTCTCACTTGCAGTAAGTATCCAACACTCGTCAAAGAAAACTTCCTTTAAAAATTTTTCAGTTCCAAGTCTGCTGAATAGAGAATCAAAATGTGTGTGTGTGTGTGTGAACAATGTCCATTTGTATTCTCAAGTGAACTTGTTTTATTTTGCCATTTACTAAATGCTGGCATAAAAATTCCTAAAGCAACGTGACTCTCACAACAAACACAACTGACAGACCCTCGCTGGAGAGCACATGCAAGCACAGACTGCAATTGTTCCGTGGTTATTTGAAAGGCAGTGGTCAGGGAAACAGGGGTCATTAATTTCTCTGCATATTTCAAACATTTCCAGAGATGTGCTAAAATGTATTAAAAGCACAACGGCCGACATCTAAGGCTGAAACATTAAGAAAACTTTAGAAGGGGATTTATGTGAAAAAGTGAGAAGGGATGCTTTGAGTTTGACCCTTGCATTAGGGGAATGCAACCCACTTTTAACTTTTTCCTTCTTGCTTTTCCCAAAGATCAGTTGAACGACTTCTGGAGAAGTGCGTTAGGTCGAGCCGGAGGGAAACATCCTCTGACCGTGTGACTGCGGGGTGTTGCAGCTGCTAAGGGACTTCGGTCCCACCTCAGGTGGTGCGAGCGTGACGCCAGCCTGCCTCCCGAATGCTCGGACCGGGAAATTCCCTTAACCCTGTCCGGCCCTGACCGCGCACGGACCACCGCCAGCACCACCCCGCCCCCGCCAGGGGGCGCCGCTGCGCACGCCCGGCCACTTCCGCGACTGCCGCCCCTCAGTGGTGCCCGGGCCCGGCCCCTCCCGGCCCGCGTGTCCCGCGGCGGGAATGGCCNCGCCGGGCCTTGCAGCCGAGCCCTGCCCGCCCGTCCCCGAGCCCCCGCGCTGCTGTGCGCCAGCCGTGCGTGTGCTCCAGGGAAAGGAGGAGGATCAGGTCACGGCTGGGATGATTAAACGGTTACTTGAAATGTGTTAGGCTCTTTAGCCTTTCCCCCATCCCCGTGGTTTAGCCATACCTCCTCAAAACTTCCGGTTTTTTGGGCTGTGTTGTAGTATATATCCCAGCAAGTGCCGCCTTTGTTTTGTGCACAGTCATTTGTGAGCCGCCACGTCTGAAGGTATGGCTGAAAAGTGTATTTTCTAAGGTTAATGTTTGCCTATGATCTTCTCTTACGGAAATTGTCAACATATTTGTTGTCCTTTAAGTTACATATTGTTAGTTTTTTGTAAAAGATTGAATTAAAAGGTAGGCAGAAGAAAGCCGTCATTCTAATGTAGGTAGAAGTACGGATAAGGTCAGAAGAAGCATTTTGTTTTTCTGGCAAGGCTAGAATTAAATATTCCCCACTTGCTGAAGTAGCTGGCACAGTTAGTAAATTGCTAAAGCATCTTGTGTTTAACATCAAGTGTTCTTTGATGTGAAAGTATAAAAGGGTACTGGATTATGTGTGCCCTGAAAGGTAACATTCTTAATCTCCTTACCATGTTTTCAGAGATATTGTCCAAATGCTTACATAAGGATATCGTGCTCTATTCAACGCCTGGGTAGTCTGATCTATAACTTCTTTTTTTCTTTTTTTTNGGCCGCCGGGGCCCGCTCCCTCCCGTCACGTGTGTCCCGCGGCGGGGCGGGCAGAGCAGAGGGAAGCTGGTGGATTTGGCGGAATCACGTGGCGCGGTCCCTCCTGGCGGGCGGGACGGTGGCCGGGTGGGTTTCCCGGGCAACCGCGCCGCTGGCGAGAGGGGCGGCTGTGGCTGAGCGGGGCCCGGCGCGGTGCAGG
>VYXC01006930.1:19260-75482 GCA_013397175.1 Platysteira castanea
CCTTTCCCCCATCCCCGTGGTTTAGCCATACCTCCTCAAAACTTCCGGTTTTTTGGGCTGTGTTGTAGTATATATCCCAGCAAGTGCCGCCTTTGTTTTGTGCACAGTCATTTGTGAGCCGCCACGTCTGAAGGTATGGCTGAAAAGTGTATTTTCTAAGGTTAATGTTTGCCTATGATCTTCTCTTACGGAAATTGTCAACATATTTGTTGTCCTTTAAGTTACATATTGTTAGTTTTTTGTAAAAGATTGAATTAAAAGGTAGGCAGAAGAAAGCCGTCATTCTAATGTAGGTAGAAGTACGGATAAGGTCAGAAGAAGCATTTTGTTTTTCTGGCAAGGCTAGAATTAAATATTCCCCACTTGCTGAAGTAGCTGGCACAGTTAGTAAATTGCTAAAGCATCTTGTGTTTAACATCAAGTGTTCTTTGATGTGAAAGTATAAAAGGGTACTGGATTATGTGTGCCCTGAAAGGTAACATTCTTAATCTCCTTACCATGTTTTCAGAGATATTGTCCAAATGCTTACATAAGGATATCGTGCTCTATTCAACGCCTGGGTAGTCTGATTTATAACTTCTTTTTTTCTTTTTTTTTTTAACTGCCAAAGCCAAAGTGTCGGGTGGTCTGTGGATGGATAAGGAGTGAAAGCAGGAAACTGTTGTCACAACTCACCTGTCAAAATCAATTTACTAGGTAGGTAACAGTCCTGTGTACTGAGTGGGCTCCATACTGGGAGAAGTTTTATGTAATGGTAAAAGCACTTTTGCAAATGTTTAGCCCTTTTATGTTTACATCGCACTTCTCAGCCTGGAAGATGCTGGTGCAGTTTAATGCTGCCGTACATATGCAGTTTTGAAGGCAGCCATATGTGTGTGCTGAGCAGTGTGATACACAAAAGCTTTGCAGCCTTTTGGTTGTGGGGCATATTTTTTTACCTGAGAAGTTGATGCAGATTTGGGGGAAGGGGAGGGGGACAGGTGTCACTGGCTTTCAGTGTCAGGACAGATCAAACCAAATGCCATTCTCTAACCTTAAAAAGATTTACATGTATTTATTATTTACTAAATCCAAAGCACAGCAGAGATAATGAAACAAAACTGACAATGCTAGATGTCCCCAGTGTTGGAGAAGAAACATAGAAAGTAATCGAAAGCCCTTAAAATGGATTGGAAATATTACTGCAGTAGATTCTCGCTTGATTATTAACAAAATGCTTAATTGTGGGTTGCTAAGAGAGCTTGTTTTTGAAGAAAAATGTAAAGATGCTGAAGTGAATCATATTTTATTTATCCCTCAAAGTTTAAATGCTGGAGCTAGCATTTTGGAAGTGAGTATTTTGCTTATAAGGAATTTGTGTGATCTAGATGTGTTTGCACTGATTGTCTCATTCAGTAAATAATTTCAGTAGGGGATGGGAGAATGGTGTTTGTCATCTATCAAGATTTGGATTGGGGTTTTTTTGCTTATAGCTCTATTCAAGCAAATTATTAGGTTACATCCATTTCAGAATGCATTTAATTAACTTTATTTTAAATTTTAGTTTTTAGACTCAGTTGTTTGGAAGGTAAAATCCAGTTGCAAATTATGGCTCATCGATTTTCAAAGGAAGAATTAGATCAGCAGTTTGAAGAGTTTCTGAAAGAGGTATGTTTGAGACCAAAGTCACATCCCTACTCTCTTAAAATGGGGAAAATTAAATATGGAAGAATATGAAGTGTAAAATTCAGCTGTGCTTTTATCACATAATTAACATAGCTGTCTTATGTATGGGTCTTTGCAAGATCTTAGTTGCTAAGCTTAATTCATACTATTTTGCTGTATTGAAATCAAGAGAACAGTTTTGTAATTAAATAAATATTTTGTCATTGCTAGGTTGTATCTTCAGAAAGAGCTCTTGGTTCTTGATTTTTGTTTCAATTTTATTGTTGCTGCTACTTAGTACCAGAAGCTTCAAATTGATGTATAATTGAAAATTAGGTAAAAAAACTCTGCCTGTACATAAACACAAGCTACGTTTTAAAAATTTCTTAATTTTTCTGTGCAATGCTTACTCTCACTGAATTATATTTAAAAATTCTAGTATAAAATGAAGCATGCTGTAGTGTTTAGAAAATCTGAATTAGATTCCTTTAATTCCAACTGATGCTTCATGATTTTGAGTACTGACAAAATCATGCAAGTCGGAGGGTTCTGACTTAAGCTAAGAATTATCAGACACGATCTAAATGCCCCAACTAGGTATGTTTTTCTCACTGAAAATAGACCTGTAATTTCAGAACTTGCCCTCTGGTCTATCAGACACACGGTGTGGTAACCCTAAAACATAAATACTGCCTATATAAGGCCTTTACTAGATTCTAATTCTGTATATAAGCATAACTAGTGATGGCAGAGAGTATTTCTGGAGTCTCTGTTATATGTAATGTATGCTTGAAATTTTTTTGATGTAGAGACTGTTACAATTTAACGGCTTGTGAAAAGTAATTTAATTTGATGATGTAACTAAGCACTCTTGAATTCACTGAAATTATTAATGTTAGTAAAATTAGAAAATTAGTCTTTGCATTTCTTTCAGAAGTTCTTTACGTACTGTTGTAAAGGGAGTCGCTCTGGGGAAGAGAAAGGAGTTTTATTCATTTATTTGTTAGGCACATCTGTCAAAATTCTGCATGTGATTGCTTCTAGTATTTTATTCCTCATTTGACATGCTCTTCTTCCTCCTCAGCTATTGACCACATTGAGAGTGCTCGTTAAAAAAATCGAAATACCTGTATTGAATTATTCTAAGTGGCATTTGGAGTGTCCCAGAGAATGTAACTTCAGCAGTTCATGTCTTAATTATTTTTATCATTTCAATCCAAAACTGTTTTCAAACTGCTAATCCAGTTATTAAAAATGTGCAGTGTTTTTTGCCAGCTGGATACAGACCCAAATAACAATGACGTTACCTACTCTCTGTTACTTTTACACATGCATCTTCTGCTATGTCCTTCTCCTTGCTTTTGTTTTTTTGTAAAAAGTGTGCAGCCGTTTAATATTAGAAAGATGAGAAACTGGCGTGCTCCATTGCTTGAAATCTCTGTAGGTAATGATTGAGAGTGTAACAGCGGGTGCGGAATAGTAAAAACTGTTTCAGAGTAGTTTGGGGAAGACTTAATATTGTTTAAGCAAATCTTTCAAAGAGGAAATGGAGCAGGATTTTTCCCTTTTAAATAACTCTTAATGAATCTGTGTTTGGGGTGAGGGTGTGTATGTATGCTTGTGATTAAAACATATGAAGTTAAAAGAAAGACTGTATATACAGCTGGGTCATGCAGGTCTAATATGAGGAGTAAACTAAGTCTTTTGGCATATACACTGAACTTTAAAAGCAATCAGTGGATTTTCGAGACTATTAGCATTATATAGAAGGAAACACAAATGTGTAATAACAATGACTGCATGTAGGATAAATCCTTTAATGATTCCCTCTGCCTGGTTACGCTTATTCCCAACCTCTTGCCAAGACAGCCCGTTGTCATCCATAATTCTTCCCATAATCCTTCCTCCTCCACTGTCTATGTTCCTGTGGTCCATCCACTCCTTACCATCAGTATATTGTTCTGGTGTGCTTCACCTGTTGTCAGTTGGATTTCTCTTGAGCATCGTCTGTCGTATTGATTTAGCTCTAGGTTTTCAGAGTGTTTGCTGTGTTGGCTGTGGAGTTCTCTTGGGACATGCAGCATGAGGAAGTCTTTCTAACACACAGTGCTTCAATTAATTGAATTAATTGCCTCTTTTTTATGACCCAAAGCAATGTTGTGAAAAAGCCATTGTCTTCTTCTAGTATTTTCAGTTGACTTTTGTTCTGCTTGATATTCGTGGATACTTGAGAAGGAGGACTTTCAAAAGGAAAGGCTATACCATCTTTATTAGAATATCTGTAGAATAGTATCTGGGAGAGAAACACCATACATTAAGCCATGTTTGAGAAACATTTCAAGTTTTTTAAAAAGATCAAATATATTAATATATTATTGTGTAATAAAAGCATATTTTGGAGTAGACTCATTTAATTGAAAAATACTTGTTTCATGAATTAATTAGGACAACTGGTCATGAAAATCTGAGTGTTTTAGATCAAATTCTATATTACCTATCTTTTTTAAGTTCCTTCACATGCAAAGGAGGTGGTAAGCTGATGTGCCATGTAGTTATTATAGTTCTTAAAAGTGTCTCTTTTGGCTTTTATATATGTCGAGATTAAACAACTGACTTTTTGTGTGTCTGCGTTCCTGAAAGGCTGACAGGCTGTCTTATAGAGGAGGGGAAGGAAGAAATTGGTGCCACTTACTGGTGCTGAGAAGTCATTACGAGTCCAAAAAGTCAATTGATTGATTGATTGATTGACCTTTTTTTCAAAGGAAGGAAAAAAAATCTGGAAGTTTTGCTGTTGAGACAACTGACGTGTTGGAAAAAATGCACCAGTATTTTTGTGTCAGCATTTCTTTCCCAGCTGCTGCAGCTTTACTGTCTGCAGTTGACAAGACGGCTGGACATAGAAAGTTTCCAGAACTTGAGCACAACCTGTGGGAGTTGCAGGTTCTTTGGTTACAGTCCACTAAGGAGTATGAGCATCACTGAAGTTCTGCTTGCAGAACAGAGGATACTGTTAGTTGTAAAAGAAACAGCAAGTGATAACAGAGCTTGCATCAAGCACCTGTCAGTGCTCCCAGCTAGCAGGAGGCAGTCTGACCTTTGGGGACAATGGCACTAGTACTTGCATTGTGACTAGTGTAAGGAAGGTGTTATTTATGGGATACCTACTAGGAATCTAAAGCTGTTTTGTTCTATGTTACAGAGCCAACTTAAAGAAATTGCAATACATCCTGTTGACTGGCAGTTTCATAATTTATTAAAATTGTGTTTTATTAAAGTGCAAGGCACTTTTTTAAAAGTGCAAGTGCAAAGCACTTCTTTCTTTCTGAGACGTGTGACAGACATTTAGTTTTCTCAAGTGAAACTATAAGCTCTAAAGATGTTTTTGATCAGAGATATTAATATTTTATTACAATTATTTTTACTTAAATTATGGTTTTATATAACTGGTACTTGATTTTTGAATGTTCTTATTAAGCCCAGAGAAGCTGAAGCATTAGTCATATAATAAAGGTAGGCTTTTATGGCAGTGTTTTTAATGTAATAGGAGGCAGTGGATTGCAGTCTTGTTTTAATAAAACATGCCCTTGTGTTTTACATGTTAAATATCCACAATCCTGTTGCCTCTAGTATTTGGTTTATACTATCACATTTTCTTATTTATGACTATTACAAAAGTGAAGTTTTTGAAATTTTCCCATGTGATGCATTTCATATGTGTATTCTTTGTTTCTCACCATTTGCTAACTCTGTGCACTGTGTTCTTTAAGATGCTTTAGGACAATTGGCTTTAACAGACGTAGCTAAAAATTTAGATTAAAAATATTGGTTTCCCCTTAAGCCCAGTTTGCTGCACAAAGAATACATAGCACATAAGGTTGCAGTGCACTAGTTTAATGAATATTTCCTTGTTCGCTGTGTGGATAGCTAATTGTGGCTCTGTAGCCTGCTGAGGCCACAGCCTGAGCCTGTTGTAGGCCACAAAGAGTTTTATTAAAGGAAAAGAGCAGAGGTTAGTTGTCTTTTCCTTCCTGTTACTTTTCAGTAACTTAAATTCATATGGTGTCCATACTCATAGACTTTTTTTCCCATTGATTTAAGCCATCAGTCAAAATCAGCGTGGATGACTAACACATATGGAAGATTAATACACAGTTGGGTAGGAATGGCTCTGGCATTTCTATTATATTCCATGAATAGAAAATACAAAATTATTTTCTGAAATCTGATTTGCTGGCACCTAGAGTGTTGCTAATACACTTTTTTTTTTTTTAGAATATTAATAATAATGTTCATGTACAAAGCAAGGACAAGGCAAAATTGTCTCTGCTCTACTTCATTATCTTCAGGAAGGTCGTCAGAGTTTTGGTTCTTATATGTCGTAACTAATGGAAAAAGAGCTGATTACACTGTTCATTGGAACATACATTCTCTGAAGCAGTCAACCTTTAATATATCCAAATTCTGGCAGTGGGATTATTAAAATATGCAGTATTATGCCACATGAGTATAGTTATTGTTTCTTAATCAATTTTGTCATGCATATACAAAAAAGACAAACAGTGGGAAGTAATGAGAGGCATCTGGACTCAGAAGTCCAAAATGGAGTGGCTTAAGCAATATAAAAATGTCAAAGCTCTCTTTAATCTTGTATGCAATTGACTCAGTCTCTTTCAGATGATTCACTTGGAAATTCAAAGAAAAAGTTCAGCATTCTAGAGAGATTGGGACAGCCCAGGAAAAAAGAAAAGAAGAAAAAGGATTCAGTGCCGTGGTGGTTATCTGAGGAAGATTCGGATGATGGTGGTAAATTTACAGTTTTGCCATGTTTTGGCCACAGGGGGTCAGACTAGTTCTTTCTCATAGTGCATGTTAGGCCTGATTTCAGATTAAGCTGATGCCACTCAAGTGTTTGAGAATGTTACAGTGCAAGTTTGTAAAGCATAAAAGTCAAATAGAATTGTATTTTTTTAATGGTTCATGTATGCAAGCTTTTTGCTTTTTTTTTTCTGAAGATTTTGAGTTAATAAAACTTGTAAAGAATAAGCACATTATAAATAGTAAAATAATTAGAAAATATTACTTAGGAACTCTGCGGAAATACTGGTATATGTGTTTTGTAGTCAACCTGTTTTTATACTGACTTTTTGTAGCTTTCTGTTTTCAAAACTGTAGTGGAAAAAGACCAATTTGTATAAACTTGTGCTAACTGCAACATTTGTAATAGGTTGGAAAAGCACAGAAAAACTTGTCAACACCAGCTGAATCCAAGATGTATGTCTTCAGTATTCTCAACATTTCCCTTGCCAAGAACCATGGCTCAAGGCGAAATGGGCTGTGATGACATGATTGCTGGTTTAGTATTGACACGGTCATATAGCTCTGGAAGAAAATATATTATTGTTTGCAAGCTTTCCACCTCTGTTTTTTTAATTTCTACATTGTCTTCCTGTTGGATAGTAAAGCCTGTGAGTAGGGAGTTTCCACAGGGTGATTGCCTCTTCTTGTAGTAACTGGTGGTTTCTTAATTTTCATGATGGGTAAGTTGACGTTAACAGAAAGTTACAAAAATCAGTTTTTCATCTGACAGAGTTAAAATACTGCTGGTAGTCTCAGATTTTAAGACTAATTGTATCCTGTCAGTGTTATCTTAGTGGGGAGGCAAATCCTAGTCAGCCGTTGTGCCATTTAGGCTTAACCCTAATAGGTGGTAGTTGGACTTCTTATCTGTCTCTGGCCTTTTAAGATGTTGCTGTAAAACTCAGATGTATATGAGAAAGTTCTTATCAGGTAGTTGTGAGATATGATGATTTCCTTACAGCTTTTCAAATAATGTAAGGATGGAGTGTTCTTGCTGGGCAGTGTGAGAAGAGGTTAGCATGAGCTCATTTTTCTACATACTATCAATGAAAATTTTCTGGTGACTTTAGAAGTTCAGCACATTTTAATGGTTTTTCTGAGATGCTTGAGGCAACCCAACTTTGATACTTCTCATGGTACAAAACACACTGGAATAGGTTCTTAAAGGGCAGGGTGATTACAAGTTTTAGAGAACAGGGTTTGTGTGGATTAAGTAAAATTCAAAACAGAATCACAAGAAACAGTGTGATTATATTGAGATGTTCCATCCAAACGATTTCCACCACTGTCATTTTTAAAATTAAGAATATCTTATCAGCTATGCAGGTTAACTAGAGGTAAAGCTATTAGAACTGAAACAAACTTAATCTACAATTTACTGATGTGTGAAATATCTGGTAAACTTTTTAAGGTCTCTCTTAAGTAAAGCTTCTCATTTAACAGAAAAACATTCAGTAGGTGAGTCTACCCAGTTTTGCCAGTATGGAATCAATTTACATGCAAAAGAAGCTAGCCTGTTCATATTCATACTGTTGATGAGAGGCTGGATTTCTTTTGTTTTCGGAGAGAGTTGAAGGTAGTCGGTGTGTAATGCATTTTGACTCCAAAATCCAACATCTTGGCAGTTGGACATAACAAAACTGAGAATATAGGAGTGTACACCAAATGTGCCAGATCTGTGCACAGAATTCTTCCCTGAGCACCATTTTTGCCAGGCAGATTAGTTTTATTTAATTTAGTCTTCTTTCACCACTCTGCGTAGAATACCACGCTCATGGAGCGTATGCAGAAAGCCATATCCCACCTAGTACTTGATTATTGCCAAGCAGAGACGCCTTTAATTCCTACTGGAGGGCTTTCCATTTTCTGTCTTGGCAAGAAGGGGGTAACTCTGTGGCATGAAGTGGTTGTGTCATCCATGAGGAAAGAGCTATATTTGCCACACTGGACGCTCGCAGATGGTAGCAGTTGCAGAATGTGTACCATGATGAATGCCTTTCTGCAAGGTAGGGTCTAGTTGTAGGGCAATTAGCTTAGAGTCAAAAAAGAGCCATTTGCAGAGGCCAGCTTGGCCCCGTTTAGGGTAAACTGAGTCTTCCTCTGCAGTTCTACGTGGCTATAATTTTAGTTCATGTAGATATACTTGTATTTTAAAACAGGTGACTGTAAGGAATTCGGTGTGGATAGGCTTCCAGAACTGCTCATATTTTCCTCTCTGTATCTCTCTGTTTGTCTTACATGCTTCCAAGTACTTTGTCAAATACCATTTTGCCATGTCTAATACTCTTCAGTATGTGTATGTTGTGTTGTGTGTTGCTCAGACCTGTTAAAAGTGAATGATGGCACAGTAGCATTGCATGTAAGTTACTGCACTGGATGTCTGAGAAGATGATGATTTAGACTGGTAGTTCTTTGTAAGGTTATATGTAAAATAATTTCCTATGGGAGAAAATAATAATATTGCTGTCATGCTAAAAGCCATGAAAACAAGCTGAATTTAATTTCTGGGAAGTGTAATGTCAGCATGCTTCAAAATTCTGTGGAAATCCTTGTGCGTCTTTCTAGGCTTGAACCTTCACACTGGTTGCAGATAGGATATAATCAATATAGTCTCAGCTAATAGCAGTAGTATGTTAAAAGTTGTTTTATCATCATGAATCAAACTTATATAAATGCATAAATCTTACCTTCACACACAGTGTAGCACTGCATTAATTACAAATACATGCTCCATATGTATAAGTTAATGTCTTTAGGTGTGACTGTATAGAGATAATGTTATCTGAAGAAAGCCTGGATAATTAGCTTGTGTAATACACCAAGCTGATACATTGCTTCCAGTTTGAGGTTTTGATTTTGAGTTACTACGTTACCTATATCATGCTTTCTGGAAAGACAAAGAGAAGAAGATTTATATGGGCGCTACACCTTTTTGTTGTCTTGTTCTTTTTTCTTCCCATGATTTGTTACAGAAGTGCCGGGAAATAAGTAGAGTTAAACTAATAGGCTGTTTTCACTTGGTTTTGTAGCTTAATGGTAACAGTGTAGACTACTTCTGTTCATTTGGTTGAGAAGTATAAAGTACATTTTAAAGTAACTCCACTAGTTATTCTAGGCACGTTTAAACTATTTGTTCTTCAGCTTTAACCTCAAACGTGCAAATTATGATTCAAGACACTGTCTTCCATATTGGACAGGTTAGAGACCTAGGTAATGTCCTTTCTACTTGCTTTTGTTGTTTAAATGATAAAAAGAAATTGGATACTAAGAATTCCTGTCCTGTCTTGCTTGCCTGTGTGTTCCTGCTGTTTGTCTTTTCAAGATTTTCAAATAAAATTTGTTAAAGTGAGAAAAAAGAAGAAACTGACAGAAAGCCATGCCGAAGTAGTGGAAAATACTGAACAAAAGAGTCCCTCTTCAGATTCCCAGTCTGGTATTTGATTAAATATGTTTTGATGTATTTATTCAGTATAAATCCTGTTTTACTAGTATGTTTCCTATAGAAAATCCTTAGCAAATTGTCCATTTGACCAAGCTGTCACATACTTCTTTTGTCATTTTCAGAAGAAACTAGTAACTGTGTGAACTTTTGCTGAATTGTCATAGCATCATATATTACTACATATAGTGATGTAGTAGGACAGGCAGTACTGAATGTCAGCCTGGAGAAAGGGGGCAATAACTTTGAAAATCTGAACAAAAAGCTCTCACCTGTAGCAAGTACCTGTTTAGTAAACAGAAAGTCTCTTACACTTCCTGCATTTCATACTCAAGAAATATTAATATTCATTGTTCTACTTGTTTAATTTCAAAGACAGCAGTCAGATAAGCATTTTATTTATTTTCTGTTGATGTGGTTCTTTTCCCTTTCCTGACTACTGTGCTGCTTTGTGCATGCTGCCCCTGGAATGGAAACAGCAGTTGGTATAAATGGAAAACTTAAATTATTTAATCTGCACGATTATTTTAGTCAGTGTAACTTTAGATTCAGCCTTTTATGTGAAGTCACTTTTTATGTTATATGAAAAGAAACTCCAGCAAATAAGTAGGAATTATAAGCACTAATCCATCAAATACTTCTATGTAAAAGACAACAGCAATTAACTTGTACTAATTTAAGCATGGCATTGATTAATAATTTAAGCGGATTGGTAGTATTTTGGAGAACCGTGACAATGAAATATTTGGCACTTGGTCTTTGGATCATGTTGGTGATCTAGTATGTAGCCTATAGAACATCTTCCTGTGTTAGCTTTCTAGAGTGTATATGCAGCTCTGTTTTCATAAGCCTCATTTGCATAGAATGGCTATAGAGCATCTCGATCTGGGAGATAAACACTAAAAATTAATTTATTTCTCAAATTAGGATTAATGTTTGAAATATGAGCACTTGGAGGACCTCGATAGTTATTTCAAATTACTGTTTTAAAAGTGTTTTAAAAGGTGTTTGCATTATTTACAATGGAAGGCGTGCTGTCAACACTTCAAGTTTCCCAGTAAATGTGGGAGAATATAGATCTAGAGAAGTAGTGCCTTGCTCGTGAACTTGCACATCAGTTGAGGGAATAAAGGACCTATGCATTGTGTCATAATGGATTTCATGCCATTTGTCTCCTTGCTACACCAGCTTCTTGTAGTTATCTTGGATGTTTGAGCTGTGTTAACTTCTGGTCACATATCCCTATACTCCTGTTCTAAATAGCAGAAGTATTTCGCTTGATATCCTGGGCTACTCTCTCTTGTGTCAAGGTAAACTCAAAAGACCCATAACTAAGAGTTTTATCTGAATTATTCAATTTTGAAGCCTCTTCCACCATGACAATTTAGACATGGAAAAACCTAACACAGACCATCTGGCTAGCCTGAGGTGTATCAAGGCTGTGGTGTGGCTGTCATGTAGGAGTCCAGAGGAGGCCACCAAGATGGTTAGAGGGGTGGAGCACCTCTTGTATGAGGAAAAGCTGAGAGAATTTGGTTTATTAAGCATAGAAAAGAGAAGACTTCAAGGTGACCTAACTGTGGCCTTGCAGTACATGAAGGGAGCCTGCAAGAAAGGTAGAGAGAGGCTTTTTACAAGAGCATATAGTGACAGGATAAGGGGGAATGATATCAAACTAAAAGAGAGTAGGTTTAGATTAGGTATTAGGAGGAAGTTCTTTGCTGTCAGGGTGGTGAGGCACTGAACGGGTCACTCAGAGAACCTGTGGATGCCCTATCCCTAGAAGTGTTCAAGGCCAGGTTGGATGGAGCTCTGAGCAATCTGGTGTAGTGAAAGGTTTCCATGCCCATGGCAGGGGCATTGGAATTGGATGATCTTGAAGATCCCTTGCAACACAAACCATTCTATGATTCTTTGATCATGACAGCACAATTTTCAGCATAGGTGCTATTATCCAAAACTTAATTTTGCTAATGTGAATGGAAGGCGTTTGTTGTATTTGCTGCTGAGCAAGTCCCCACAAGGGTTTGAGCAAGCAAATGCAGTTCTTATACCTGACAGTGATAAAGACAGTACTAATTTATACTTATGTACCTATGTTTTCCTAAACTTTTCTTTGAACCAGTCTAGATGCTTTCTTTCAAACCTCGTAGTAAAACCTTCTACTGTTGAGGTAGTTTTATTAGTTTCCTTTGTTTTTCAGGTCATTTATTGAGCTCTTAGAACAATATATTTGAATGCAAAGTATACATGGATCAAGAAGGAATTTATCCTTTTTAAAAATAAAAAAAAGATGGAGAAGAGTAGTTATATTTTCAAAAGTTTCAAAACTAAATATATTTTCAAAAGTTTCAAAACTAAAGTATTAACTTTAGTTTTTACTTATAGGTAGAAATTTAGAGGTATTTCAATGTACAAGAAGCTGAACCGCATTACTTTTTCAGAAGTGTCACTTTGAAGTCTCACATCTCATTATTCTCTTTATCCCCTGTCCATTATGTATTAAAATTTATAAATGTTTATGTACACTTAGAAGTAGTTCCCTCTAAATCTTCCAGTGCATCTCGCAGCAAGGCTTTGTATAAATCCAAAATGTTGGAAAAATTTCATAAGGACAAGAAATATTCTCACTTAAACAAAGAAGAAGGAACTCTCACTTCTGACAGTACAGACAATTCTGAGGGTAACAAATTTACTGTATTTTATATGATATTAAAAAGGTAAAATTACTCAATTCTGACAGTCTTGGTCAGATTAGAAAAAGGAAGTTACTTTTTGAAATAGATGTTTTGTCATTATTGGTTTGAGTCCTTTGTATTTATGTTTTTAAATGTTTATCTGCAAGTATGGTAGAAATATTCTTCAAAGTGAAACTCAGGTTCTTATTTTAATTAATTTCAAGTGGCTGGGCTTTAAAAAAGAGTACTGTGTATTATTAGCCTTAGAAAATGTTGCATGTAAACATACAGGTAGCAAAATCTTTGGTGTTAAAGATAACCATTTAAGAAGCTTTTACAAGAAGTAACCAATACCCACCCTCCAACAACAAATGACTCTTGCTAGCCTCACAGAAATCAGTGGGACTGTTCAAACAGCCAAAAACACCATGAAAATGCTGTTAAATCCATATGGGTAGATATTTTTTCCAAGTTTCATAGGTTTCTCAGTTCAGACTGTGCAGGGTGAGAGAAGACAAATATTCTTGCTTTCACTAGCAATGGGGGTGTGTCTGGAGGTTGCGAGTGGCTAAGCTGCAAAGTTTAGTGGCTGCAGAAACAGTATTTGATTTTCAGATTATTATGGAAGGCGTTTTTTTTAAAAAAAATTCTATTTTGACTCAAAGCCTGACTGGCAAAATATTATTAGATAGCTTACATAAATCCCGTGAAGCCTTTAAGATCAGTGTACATCTGCTCAGAAATTTCTCTGGATACGAGATAATCTAAATTAAAAAACCACAGGAAAATGTTTTCTTTAAAATTTTCTTCTATTAAGAATTCTAATTGGTTTTTTTACTGAAGTTTAATCCCTTCTCCTTTCTTGCAACTCTCTACATAGGAGATCACTTGCAATTAGCATTTGATTCTGCTAATACATTCTCATTCAAAAATAGGGTGTTGGAGGTCTGGTGAGATCATGGCTAATCTAAAGCTCTGCAAAAGGCTTGCGACCCAGCTGCAAACAGACTCCTATTTGCTGTCTTGATAACTAGAATAGAGTGGTATCTGAGTAAATTACTTTAAATTACTGCATTTGTCTACCTGAGAAATGGGCTATTTGTAGTTTTTTACTTCTGTTCAGCACTTTGAGCTTTCCATTTTCTACTTTTCAGTGTAGCAATATGTATTTATTTAGGCATTAACTTTCTATACATGCGAAGCTTGACCTTCAGACAATGTCTCTGACATTTATTTGTTGTATGCAAGGCAAGTCAGTCAGAGCTCTATATTGAGGACAGAGCTGAGGTTAGATACAGGACTGTGGATTTCCAAGGTGTGGAATCTTATGCACTTAGCCTCCCAATAAAACATGCAAGGGGATTTTGCCATTAAAATCAAGAAAATAAACCTGTTCTACTTTTTAGTAGGGAGGCTGTTATAATCAGAATGAACATGCTGAAGGCTGCCCAGTAGGGAGGGAAAAGGTGTTGAGACTCCTACTTTCCCACCCTCCCTCACCCTAAGTACATTTTCAGTGCCAAAGAGAAAGGATTCTCCATTGTCATGATATAGGCAAGTATGGCATTTTTTAAATGGGACTTCTATGGGCCTGTGTAGAGAACAGAGGAAGAGCCCAGAGCCGAAACACTTGGTCAGCACATGGAAGAGTGATTTAGTGTTATTGATGTATGGATCTCCTCCAGTCTCCTGCAGCAGGAAATGAGCTGTTGTCAGTGTCTTCACCCCTCCCAGTGTGTTCAGTACAAGGACACAGCTACAGTCCAAACACATGTGGCCAGGCAGAATGAAAAATTCTGAGTGCTGCCAACTGACGATTCATGTTGGAAAAGACAGACTTAGTTTCTCTTCCCTTCTGTGAGAACTGTTAAATAATTTCATAGTTCATTCGATAAAATGCATAAACAGCTTTTCTTCTATCCCTTCTCCAGCAAGAACTTACTCAGAATCTAAGTATAAACATGGGTGTTTTGCATGCAGGCAGAAGGGAGTTTTTGAACTAGGAATGTCCTGCAATATCTGGCTTTTAGTTTTCCATAAGGAAGTAGATAAGGCAGTGTTCTGCCTGAGAGCCAGCCTAAAGTTGTTAAGGTGATGTTGAACCCTCACAACAGTGAAATTACAATAAGGAGAGCAACTGCAAGTTGTAGTTGCATAAATATGTAGAATGGGAGAACTGGGTGTTTATCAGTGACTTTTAAGAAACTTTGATTACTATTTTTTTCCTTAAAACCTTTAAGCAACAAATGAAATGTAGCTGCTAAGACAATGGCTTAGCAAGTTTAAAAAATCTGTGGTAATCTGAGTAGGTCAAATAAAATAAACTGACTTTTAAGAATGAAATGTCAGTTACTGTGTAGGGTCTGTGTGTGTGGTCCTCTTTCATGAGTAATGTGACAGTAACTCAATTTTTGCAGTTGTTACATTTGACTCGTGCTGAACTTTAGGTATCTGTGCAAATATAAAGGATAGGAAGATAATGTTCATAATAGCTTAATTAAACAAGATTTACATATAGAATCAGTGGAAATTAAGTGAATGCGACTCATGAGACTGCATATCTTTGCAATTGCCATGTGAGATTAAAACTGGTGGTTCTGGAAGGAGACTAGAAGATTGATGTGTCATACCAATAGCTTTTAGACGGTAGTCAAGAATATTGCAGCTTTTTTCCCAGGAATGCTTGCAGCCAATGGAAACTTTGTCAAGATACAGAACACTTCACAGCCTGTGGGAGAAAGTCATGAAAATATGGATGTGGAAAAGATGCAGCTTCAGAAAAGTAATGGAGATGCTGTCTCTTTGAGTAGAGACAGCTTGGAAACAAATGGTGAGAACTGAAAGCCCAGCCATTTCATGAAGTTAACTAGATCTAAATAAGTTACTATTAAAAGCAGTTTACCTTAATTAATTTCAATATGGGATTCTTCACTTCTGTCAGCTGCGTCTTGTGAACTTTAGGCTCCTAGTACTAGTTTGTGATGATTTGATACCAGTAATATTCTATGAGTATGTCTGTAGCTGTTATTAACTGTTATGGCTATTCTGTGTGGACAGACAGCACAGACACAGTTTATTCTCTTTTTTGACATTTAGATTCAGTTTTAGCTTCTGGGCCTAATCAAAGTGTTGTGGGAGTTGGATTGGATACCTTGGAAGAACAAGAAGAAAAAGAGATCTTCTTTGCCAAGCTTGAACGAGAAGCTTCCTCTACTATTGATTATTCAAGATTAAATAAAGAGCTGGATTCCAATGATTCTGTCATACTAGCACCATCTGTACGGTAATTTAGAGGGAAGAAAAGTTGTGGACAGTATTAGTGGGCACATGTGGCTTGGGTATGGCCACTGAGATTTTGTTGGATGATATCCTGTATATGATTCAGCCAGTGTTTTGTTAGTTTATTGTGATTTGGCTTTTTTTCTTCAAGAGAAGGATAGAAATGAGCTTAATAAATAAAAGTGGGAGCATGATTTATTGATGAGTGGATGTAGTTCCAACAGTCTTGTGCATAATTCTATAGTAATGAGTCAATTTAAAGTTCTTAATTGTAAGGTGTAACTAAATGAAGCGGTAACAACTGATAATAACAACGAAATAGATCAGGAAAGATTCTGTGTCCCTTTAGACTTGATATTACAAATTAATCTAGAGGAAAGATGCTTAACAGACTAGGGCAACCCATTTATAATCAGTTATGTGAAAATATGTTCAAACATCTGTGAGAGAAATGGATGAAGGGGAAGTTCAGGCTGCTGTTGCTGAAAATGCTGAGTTCAAAGGCAACTTCTGATATGAAAACTGTTGGAGGGGCAGAATTCTGGAGAGCTTTAGATAAGGACAAAACTTCAATATTATGGGAAAGGGGGAAAGAAAGGAGAGGTGGGCAGTTTTTAAATTTATTTTGTTAATCCAGAATGACAGGTCAGAACAGGAGGCAAACCTTGATGACAAAAATATTTTTTGAGAAGTTAATGTAGATGTTGAAGAGAATGCAGAACAGGGGTGATTTTAAGAATTAGATTGAGAATTTTAGTTGGAAAAGACTTTATTTTAATAATTGCTGACACTTTTCCACTTTTCTAACATTTGATTTGATTTTTTGGACAAATTCGGATTCATTCTTTTATTACTAATTGTAAGAAGTATCAGAGTGTAGAGTTCCAAAAAAAAAAGTTTAAAATTTATTTGCTGTCCAAAAAGAGAGTAGAATTTTCATTTTATTTCTCAGAAATGAAAATATTGAAAAAGAAGAAGAATCTGCACGTGAAGAGAAATCTGGTAATACAATCTTTTCTCTTACCTATAGTTCTTACATCAACTTTTAGGCTGTCCTTGCATTATGACAGCAGCTGTTATTCAGAGGGGTTTAGGGGTGTACTTTTGCTTCTGTGCTTTTTCTTTTCTTAAGTGGATTTTTAATCTATTGTGAACCAAAACACAAAAAAAAAAAAAAAAAGAAAAGGAAAAAAGTAGTAAAAACCCTCTATCAATCATAAATGAAAAAACCTCTTATGCTGAAATTTGATTTGATGTTTGATTTACTTCAGTGCCTTAACTGTCATCTGTATTTTTGTGCCATCTTCTCATGCCTGAGTTTCATCTCTGCAATCTGCAGTATTACTCTTACCTGATTTTCCCCCCCAAATTTCCATGCTACATTTCTTGCTTATTTGTCTTTCACTTTTCAGGTCTCTTTATTTCATGCTTCATTGCCGACATAGAGTGCATTCCTTTAATTTAACAGATTGTATTTTCAAATTTATATATTTAGCCGAACTTCTGAGAGCTCCTGTTGTCAGGCTTGAATTTCCCAAGCATAAAGAGGATGTATTTGTAAACTATAAATACAGAAAGAACATATTATGATCCAGTGCTTTGCAAGGCTTCCAGGTTTGTTACCAATAATGGAGGCACTGGAGCCTGTAACCACAGGAGCTGAGTGGGAGAGATACAGCAAAAGAGAACTGGAACTTGTGGAAGGATCTAGGTAACTGAAGGAAAAGCCTTTGGCTTGCTTGTATAGTTGATTCTCTAGCACAGTTGTTTTTAAATAATGCTTACTCTTGAGAGTGGCTTTTGGCCCATCAGAGCAGGTCATAAGAAGCCAAATTACGGATTCTGAGCATCAAAATTGCTGTAGTTGTCAAAGTGGATGTAGAGAGTACTTTATCTACTGGGTAGGAATTGAATCATTTCACCCCGTGACAGAAAGTAATTGAATAAAGAGTCAATTCAAATACACCTTGAGGAGACACAAGGCAGGCTTCCTTTGAATTTAGAGATATTATGTGTGACTTTCACTGTAGTTTTAGTACCACACTCAGTTTTGTAAACTTTCAGTTGCCTTTATTAAAGGAGTAATATTAGCAGGAGCTGTTCTTAGACAAGGCATCGGGAAAAAGGAAATAGCTGTCTCTTACTGTTTTACCTTCCTTGAGTATTCATTCTATTTGATGTTTATTTCACTCTTCTAGGTAGCTACAGTGAAGATTTTGAAGAAGAAACAGATACTAATCCTGCCCTTAAAACTGAGGGAGATCAGGTGAATCAAAGCATCGTGTCAGAAGTTGATTTAAGTCCTCAAGAACAGGTATAGCTTGTCAAATGTTTCTATTACTTGCAGGAATCTTAAAAACTGCAATTTGTAACTGTAAATATAGTAAACCTTTATACGGTATGTACTGTCTGAAAGAATATAGTGGCCCTCAGACTGTATGTTTCTATTAAGGATATGCACTTTTCTGTGATAGACCATAGGAGGGGTTAAATGCTTCACAGGGTTTCCTGCTTTATTTTTTTGGTTTCCTATTTTAAGTTAAGGAATGTGAATGGAAGTGCACAAATGATGCGCTTAAGTGGAGACTCAGCCTCAGACTGGGTAGTGATTAATCTCTCAGAGCTATTGAGGTACAGGTGACACAGACAGATGGAAGTAATTCTGTAAAGAGAAGTCCTTTGGACAGAGGACCCGAAAATCTTTGCTGTATGAGCTTTGGGGGCACTGCTGTCCACTGGCTTAGGCAGGTCTTTTGATGTGTAGTACCTGTGGTTGGAGCACATAGGTGCATCCCTGGAGCACACGTTCAGATTGGGTTTTTTTCAGAAGTCTGTAGAGCACCATGATTCATTTTCACTGTGTAAACTTACTTGGTTTTTAATTCTTTTTAAAGAAGTTTATTAGAGTGGTATTTCTAATAAATGTTTGAAAAGAAAAGTTAGAATGGAACTGTAATAATGTGCTTACTGCTACTTAATTTTCTTTTCTCAAATGACAATAAAAGAAAACCAGGAAGGTGCAAAAATGCTCCTTTATTCAGAGGAGCATTTAATTCCTGTTGATTTGTGAGAGGGTTTACAGAGTACACGATGTTGAGAACTTTTGGCATCCTAAGGAGGGTTTTAGAGAAGTGCATATTCTTGGAGAATGAATAAGAGTACTTAGTACTAGTTCTTAAAACTGTTTATTTGGTCCAATACCTAAAAACAGTTCTAAAAACTGTTTTTAGGTATTGGACCAACTCCTAAATTTTGTCCAATATTTTTTTCCCCTGATATTCAAAAAGTAATTTATTTTTTTTAATTTCTGTTAGGAAGAAGCAAACACTGGCATGCTAGCTAAAGGTAAAATATAAACTGATCACTAGAGGAAGCCTAAATGTAACTTTTTGATACTTGCTTACTTGATTTTTACTATTTTTATTTTTTTACCTGATTTTATTGTGTTCTGCTGAAAATATCTTGAATTGAAATAGTTAAAAATAATCTAGATATTAACATTTCAAGGTGATCATCCATATATTTTTGTATTTATTACACCTACTCAGAACTCAGATTTGTAATCAGAGTTCATCAGAGTACCATTTAATGGCATTAAAATAATCTGTATAGTACTTTTTGCATGCTTAAGACATCAAGATAAGCTCTGGTATACTTCTAATTCCAGTGTGACAAAGTATAAATAAGAGAATTGTGTTTCCTTTAACATTTATCTTCTTAGTTGTATTACTTGATTCACAAGATTCTACTGTAGAACTTCAGAATGTCATTGAAACATCAGATGTAGCTCCAGGCAAACGTGATCAGGCTGAAGAAGTCAGTGCAGTTGAAATGAATGAAGCAGGTAAGTGGTTCTGTAAAAAAAGAAAACAAAAACCAAACAAACAAAAAAAAACAAACAAAAGAAAAACAAACAAAAAAAAAACCCCACCACACAACAAAACTCTGCACCTAAAATCTTACTTTATTAGAATAGGTAACTCTAATGTCTTCATTTGTTCTTCGATTATTGGGAAACATGAAGCCCTTGGCTTTTACAAACAAATCTTGAAAGCAGGAGGAAACATTCCAGGAAAAAATTACGTTTCTTCTAAAAAGACACCTTTTTACACTTGGTTGTTGCAAAGTAGCTTTTGATGTTGCAATTTCATATTTAAATACCATCTCCTTTGGTTATTCCTCCCATCTAAAATTCTTCTTTGACAGCACTGAACTCAATTATTAAATACATTCTCTTACCAAACGTTGCACAACAGTACAGGCCACTTATATGCAGATTATGGTTGTGATGGCACCTGTTCAAATAGGTATATAACAAATGCTGTTAATTTTAGTACTGTAAAAATGTTGAGGTGGAGGAGGGTGGGAGAGAGGAATACAAACTGTAGATGAGACTATTTAGTAGGCACTAATTAACTTGGCAACTGTTTATAGGAAAAATGAGCTTTTAAATTATTTTTTTAATGTAACTGAAATCACCGTTTTCTTCACATAACAGGCCAAGCTAGTAACTGAAATACAGGCTCCAGCAGGATGTTTCCCGAACCAGAAAATCCAGTCATGTCTCTTACAAGCTCCATTTTTTCCCAGGTACTTCCTATGGACAAACCACCAGTGACATGGAAGCGTTACACCAGGCGTATAATCATGTTGATCAGTCTTTGGGGGACACTGATGAGCAGAAACTGCACAATTCTGCAGTGGCAGTCTCAGAAGGCTTAGGGCAAAGCATTTCACAAAATAATGACATCCATGCAAAAAACATGTCAACTCTTGATTCAGGTAAATAGCTCAAAGGAAGGCATGTATTGTACAAGCTTGTAAAATGAGTGAGCTAGTAATATCTGTAATAAGCCATTTATGAAACATTTTTAAATGCTGTCCATGTAGCAAATACTTTTTCTGGGTGTTTTTTTAATTTATTGTATATTTATTTCTCACTATTTAGATTTCCCTACTGTGGAAGAATTGATGAAAACATTTAAAGGATATTCATGTAATATCAGAAATTTTGATGTGGACCCTGAAAGGTATTGATTTCAAGATGCATTTTAAGAATTGTAGTAACATAAAGCTGCTAACTATTTGTGAAAAACACCTTACTAAATAACGCATCTGTCTCTTTCCCTAATTAAATACTGAAATTTTGTTATATCCTGCACTGGCATTATGGCATTTGCAGTGAACTGTAAATGAATTATACAATGTCAATAGATTTATACCAGGGATTCCCATACTTACTTTGGGTAATAAGCAGCAATGTTTGTCAAATCATTTGGAGGAGTGTTCCGCACTCTCACAGCTGGGATCTCTGCTTTCCCAGTCTTCTGCTCTTGCCCCTTCTCCATACATGGATTTCATTCCACATCCTATCCTAGGTCTCCAACCTCCTTAACAACCTAACTTAGTCTTAAGTTCAAATCCTTTTAAGATCAAAGCCGACTGTTTTGATTCTTATTAACCTGTGCTCCATACCTCCTCCTTGTTTGCTGCAACTGTTCTGTCTAGAGCAGTCAGCACAGGCCTTGGAACTGTCAGAAATACAGGTTATGCTTAGCGGATGAGTTTTCAGAGCTTATCATGTAGCTGCACCCAGCAGAAATTACCACTCATTTTTTTATTAGTGTTAATTACAGGCTTACAGGTGTTTATCTTGTAGCCAATTTTGGTACCTCCACAAAAACAGTCACCGCTAGGAAGCAGCTCTTGTTCCACAGTATGGGAGCGAGTCTGTATGACTAAATCTGCAAGATGGGTCTTAAAAGAGGCTTAGCTCTTTGAAATTCAGGCAGTCTTTACAGCTGATACCTAAAGAAAAAATGCCCTGCTTTTTCCATAGTGGTAGAAAAGCAAAGGGCAAAAGTCTGATTATATATGACTTCTTTTTTCTTGTAGTCCTGTGAAACTGGTAGGCAGCACGGAAAATGACCTCATTAGCCACTCGCCCTTTGAAGACCCCCAGAGTAATACAGTTTGGGAGAAAAACTTGGTTGAAAAGTTTACCAGAGAAGAAAGCATCTTTCTACAGACAAGTGTGAATGATAATAACTTTCAGAGGATAACTGAGAAAGAAATTCAGACCAGTGAAGTACAGCCTGATATACTAAGAGAAAAAATAGGACAAGACTCTGTGCTTTCACAAGGAAGCAAAACTAAAAGAGTAAGTGTTACCAACCAAATTTTTGTTTTGTGGAAATAATTTTTAAAGGTGTGTGTTTTTAGACTGCTTGTCACTTGATTATGCTCTGATGTTTAGAAATTGAGAGACTGTTGTTCTTTTTCTTGAAATTCTCATGTTGCCATTGCTACTGTTAGAGGTCACCAAATCCAGTGGACACTGGGACCAGGGGGATTCTTCTTGTCCCAGCCCAACATGTGCAAGGCTGCTGAAGTGCCATGTCTCCAGCTCAAGATAGTGATGTCTCTGAGCATGTGAGCATTGGAGGGACACATATAAATGCACAGCAGGCTGAGAACAGGGAACATTTGTACAGAGAGAACAGTTAGAAATACAGTTCAGTAAGAATATAGGAGACACTGCAATGGTTGGTGTCCAGCTGAGTCAGACAAGTGTGCTGACCAGCAACCTGGTCATGTCACCAGCTTTTTTAATACAATTTTTCCCTCTATTTCCCAAACTTGTTTCTTTACCTAGTTTTTGTTCTTCCCCTAAAGATCCGATAAATTTTGCACATTCTTACAGTCATCTGAGACATTCCAGAACAAGATTTACATAATCCCAAATCTTCTCCCTGCATCCCTGAATTCTTTTCTCCTTGCATCTCTGAATTCTTTTCTCCTTGCATCCCCTAAGTTAGCTTCACACTCCTTTAGGCAATCATCTCTTGTGTCTTCAAGGCATTGTAGGGACAGAGGTTTGGCTGATGTATCCTGGTGGACTTCCCACCAGGGCAGACAGGCTAAACTTTTTCATTTGGTGGTCTTCTGAGTTGTGTGCTTTGTTTTTGATGATGAAGTTTAGCAAAGTTCCTCTGCCTGTCACTGTTCTTTTCTTCATAGCTGGGTTTCTATATTCACTGTGTTTATTAGCCTTTAGTCATGACCTACCTGATTTGATAAGCAAAAGATTGCGTAATGTACAGTACAATTAAAATAAAAATACAATTTCCCAGATCAAGTACAGAGCCAGTACAAAATACTTGCCCTATGTAGTTCTGAAGTAGTACAATTCTGCAAAATTGCTTACTACTAATTTGGTTAAAAATAATGCTTACCATCACCCTGAGTCTTACAGTTGTGTAATTTTGGTAGCTGGTTCTATGTTTTTTGCTAGTAAAGCTACCTTCAGATTACAGCAGAGCCTAAAACTTGTTTTAAACAAATGTGTTCTGTCACAGGCTCTTCGGTCTTGTTCCCTGAAGAATGAAAGATCAGAAGCAATGACAACCAAATCAGTGTCATACAAGAATATCAGAAGTCCAGCACCCTTGCATAAAAAAAAACCTTCACATGGTCCTCATGGACTGGTTAGAAGTTCTGGCTATGGGAAACCCAGTTTACTTTCAAAACAGTCTTTTCCAGTTAGTGAAAAGAGAACACCAAAAGAAGCTTTCAAAAAGACCTGTATGAAGGCCAAAAGTCCTGCAGATAGAGCAAAATCTAAAGGTAATTCTAAGTTTTAAAAGTTTTAATTCTGAGTTTTAAGAGCCACAGAGCTTTGCTCCTTATGCTCCACATTAAAAAAACCCCAAATGTCGTAGAGGAATCTAAACTCAAATGCAGTTAAGTACTGATGTTTTTCTGTATTATCAAGAAATTGCTGTGAGAGAGCATGAATCTTTATTTTACATGAATCTTTATAGTCTTGTTTCATTTCCACTAACATATGCCACCACTGTGTTTGAGACTTACCTACTGCTCACCAGTAGGACCAAAAGAATAAAAAAACCTGGTGTTCAAAAATTGGTATCTACCAGTTGACATTTTTCATTACAGTAAATGCAAAGACGCTGTACATGCTGACACACTAACTGCTATGTTTGAGGGTGAATTTCTTTCTCAGCTGCTTTTGGTCTTTGCTTTCCTAGAGTACAAAAAAAGTATTAAAAAAAAGTCCTATTTTCTGTCAATGTCCTTTGGAAACAACTGTGGAAGGGAGAATACCAATGTAGTCCTATGAAAACTGAGTTGCAAGTAGAGGACTGAACCTTTTTATTTTGGGGTGAAGCTTGAAGAGTTTCATGAGCTGGTTCAGCTTGGTGTCTTTGCAGACAATGTTTGCTGTCCCTGAGGCAGGCTTTAGTGCACTTCTAGCATGCAGTGCTTTTAAGAACCCTGCAGGTAGTGTCAGGAAAAACAGTTTAGGATTATGTTACCCATCTTAAGGAGATGCTTCAGTGGTAGCTGTTGAACTGAAGGACCCCAGTTCCTCAGTTGTGTCTCTGCCTGGGGAAGAGGAGGTTGTACAGCCTGGTGAAGGTGATAAAGTGAATGAGAAGTACTGAGAAAATAAGGCCACTGGCCTCATTCAAACTTGCTCTTCCCTCTCTAGCTATAACCATTCACCATAGCAATTTTAGGAGATTTCAGAAGTTATTCTCACCTGGCCACATTCTTCTGAGGCCTCTATAGCTAGAAGGAGAATAGCATTGAATCAAAGAATTCCCTAGTCATCAGACCTAAGGGAGCACCTTTCTGAGGGGCG
The DNA here is from genome assembly GCA_013397175.1 of Platysteira castanea. Lineage (NCBI taxonomy): Eukaryota > Metazoa > Chordata > Aves > Passeriformes > Platysteira > Platysteira castanea. The sequence goes on from VYXC01006930.1 coordinate 43,823, forward strand.
TGTGACACTAAAAAGGGATGAAATTTGGAAAAGAATTATTGTCTGGTGGGGTGTAACATTCCTAGGCAGGAGCAGTTGAAATGGCAGGTGTAGTTCCTATCTGTATTTCAGAAGACTGAGATGTGAACAGTTCCATGTATGTTAGTGACTCCTGATTTTATTCCAGTCAAGTTATTATTTGATGCAACAAATAAATGTTGCATTTCTTTCTATGCTGTCTGGACTCCAAAGTCCGTTTTGAAAATTGCTGTGTCTTATCTTCCCCATAGCTTGAAATATGTTGTGTTTCTGTATACTTAGATAACTGGCCACTTCTCAAGTGGAGGAGTGAGGTTAACCTTGTTTCATGAAGGATTTGTTATCCAGTTACTTGTTTCACTTGTTCTCTTGGGTTTTATCTTGTCATCAGTTCCTTACTGAAAAAAAACCTAAAACAAACCCTCCAGTTTTTCCATAGTATATAATTGTTCTCAAGTTTCTACATTTAATTCAAAATTCAGGTTGTAGAATACTTTATATACCTACAGGTTGGATCACATGAATACATATTTTTCTTAAAGGACATAAAATTCTGAATTTAATTTATTCTATTTTACTTTCTGCCTAAATGAAGAAGCCTTATTTGCTACTAGGATAATACGATCTTCAACAAATGAACCAACTTTGGAGGGAAGTATTAACAGAGTTTTGTCTGGCCAGTCAGTTGCTAGTAATCTTGGACACCAGGCTGCGGATTATAACAGGCAACATCGTCATGTAAGTAATAATCAGTGATGCTCCTAATTATAGTATGTACAACTTGGTTTGCAAGCCTGTTTTGTCAAGGCTTTAACAGTTATCGCAAGATTGGCAAATACTGAAATACTGATAAAAGACTTTCCTTTGGTCAAACACTAGTTTTTGCTTTTAAAATATGCAAGTGTAGTCATACTGCTTTTCAGTTGCTTGGATAATGCTGTTGCTTTGGTGGTTTTATAGAATTAAAGTTGCTTAATAAATTCTTAAAATTACTATTTCATTGTAAAAGAAGATTAAATAAAACTTCTACTTGAAATATTCTGCTATGAATGTTTGAACAGTACTACTGTTCAGGGATTTTTCCTATTTGCATTGCATTAAATATTTAATAGTATCTTCTGACTTGTCCAAGATGACTGAATTTACAGTACCATAATGGTTTTTCCTTTTCCCTTATCAACTACATAAAAAAGCTATTCACTAAACACCTAAAGCATTGCTCCTTTTCTAAAAGTAAGATGCATAACAGAATCATTCTGGTAGCAATATAATGGCTGTCATATGTCATGTATTTGTTTCTTGTTGGGTTTTTGGCTTTTTTCCTCATACATATTTTGCAAATGAGAAGGTAGCTCATTAAAATAAATGCAGGATATTTTGCTGTGTAAACGTTGCGGGGGTTGTGGTTATTTCAAGTGCCTTACATTGTTGCTGAGAGCCAGACAAACCAGTTAAATAAAACTGATGAGCCAAGTCTGGTAAACAATCAGCTCAGTGTAATGTTTCCCTGAATTGTCTTCCCTAGGACTTACCATTTTCCCCTATCAGAAGTTGTGATAGGGAGCTGTATTTGTTAAAACGAGTACAAGCAGCAGAGGAGGACCTGAACACAGCTCAGGATTTGATTCAGCAGCTGGCCAGCAAGCTTTCACAAGAAGAGAAGGAGATGGAGGCAAAGGTAGTAGAACTGAAAACACAGCATGAAAAGGAGCTTTCTCGTCTGGGTCAGGAAAACTATGTTCTTCAGAGTAAGGTACTGTATCCTGTGCCTGTAGAAGAAAAGAAACATTGCTTCTGAAAATTGAATTAATGTTACTTTACATGAGTTGTTGATGAGCAGAAAATCCAAATTTACACAGACACTGCAACTTTATAAATGCATACCTGCTGTTACATTTATTGCCTGTAAGACATGATATTTTTTTACCTAAATTAAGTTATCCTGAGTTCCCTTACTTTGCTATTTTGAGAGTCCTGCAGCAAGTTTTTTGCAAAGATTTAAATCACTCTCACAGAGATTACCAGGTACCATTTGTTATAGATAAGTACTTTATGCTGAGATATTGTTTATAGTTCTTGATGCATTTTTTCAGTGTTGTGTTTTGTCTGTATGCCTGTTCCCAGAGTTATTCCACTATACCCTCCTGTCTAGACACATAGAAACAGAAACGTGCAGCTTTTCCCAAACATTTTTATGCTTTTTTCTGTTTCATAATGCTTCTGTAAAACTCCTGTAAGACCCACTCACTGGTCTCCTCTCATACTGTAATGAAGAGATTGGACTGTAGTCTTGTAGAAAATTCCATGTTGCTAACAAAACTTTGTTACTGCTTGTGTGCCTTTTTCTGAAAGCTAAGAAATATGGAAGAGATGGCCCGAGAAAAGAGGTGGACCCACCATGCAGCAACAATTCCTGTAAGTGAGGAAAAACTGGCACAAATACAAAAAGAAATTGAAGATCAAGAGGTCATTATTCAAGGTTATCAACAGGTAACACCACACGGCATGTTGAGCTGTGTTCTAGCCAGTTTCAGAAACAAAACTGTTAATGGTTACTACTTTTCTGTTGAAAACAGATAGCTTGTTTTCTAAAAAGTAGATGAAATTTGGGTGTGAAGGGAAAACATATTGTAGGTTTAAAAAGTATTTCATACATCTAGTTTGGGCTAAATTTTTCCACAATTCCATGTAAGTGTTCTAAACTGTAAAAATTGGTAACTTGCCAGTTGAGAACTGGGAAAATACTTTATGATCAATGAAGAACCACAAACTTTTTGCCCAGATGCAGTTGAAAATTAGTACTTTTAAGCAGCATTAGAAATCTGAAAAATTCTGGGTTTTAAACTGTTTTTCTCAAGATCTGAGCAGCAGATTTCAAGGAAACCTTATTAGTCTGCTAATAATGCTTAATAATCCTTTTGAGCACTTGGAGCTGTAAAATCTAGTAGGTAGCTTAACCAGCTTCCAGCTGATGCTCAGCGTAATTTCTTGATATAAACACAGTACCTTTCCAGGATGGCTGTGAGCATCCCAAACAATGATGATTTGTGTCAGGAGGAGTGGAGCCTGGACAGGCTGAGCTCTGATCTATCAGCACCCACCCATGAACATGCTTTTTAGTGTTTTCTTCTGCTGTTTCAGCAGGGAAACTGTGTGGTTCATAGAAAATTGTTTTATAACTGTAGAAAACAGTAATTTAGGAACATTCTTTAACTTTGTCTGTCTCAACTTAGGAAAACGAGAGGTTATACAAACAAATGAAAGAGCTACAAATCCAGAACAAAAAAAACGAGGAACAAATGTTTAAGGAGAATCAATGCTTAAAGTCTGAATTAATAGACTTAAGGTAGGCTCAGTTACATATCTGACCTAAAATCTCTGGAGTTTTCTGCTGTTCGTTTTTTTTTTATGAAGAACCATTGCAGAGTCTATCAGGTGCATGTTTTCTAGTGTTTCTCGAGTTTGTGGTTTTGTTTCTTCTTTTGAGAATTGATTTGTGTTAATTATGGGCACTTTAATTCTTCGTTTGCTTGATGGTGTTGCAAACCTGTGGGAAAACTAGAGACTTCCACTTGGGGAACATTTCAATGTCCTTACTCATATCAGAATGCGTAATACATTATACTGCACTTGTTCTGGTGTTATGGCTCTGCTGATGTGTTCAGATGTTTTGATGCTGCTGTAGGATACACAGTAGATCGGGGGCACAAGAGGTCCTGCTAGTGGAAAAACCATTCTATTCACTTCACTGTAGGTCCTGTGAGATTTGCATCCTGTGCTAGTAATGAGGAAAAACAACCTAGAAATTGAGTGCACTCCTAGTCTACAAATCCTTGCTTTGGAGAGGCCTGTAGATGAGTTCCACTGATGCAGAGTAGATTTTTATTTCCCTCCCTCGTGTAGTCCAAGTAAACAAGTTCACGCAAGGTCAGAGGACTTTGCCTTACAGTGAATTTTGTTTGTGTGTAAATGTTGTGCATATTTGCGTCTTTTTTGGTTTGAACCTGAACGGATAGACTTTGTGGTACCATTTGGGGGCAGGGGGTTGTGTTTGTTTTTCAGTAGCCACTGTTAGTAGGCTGAGTCACCACACTGCATAACTGTTTTTGCTGTTGCTGTTTAGAGAAAAGATAGAGAAGACTAACAACCAGTCACGAATCATGCATGATTCTGAACCAGCCAGAAATCAGAGTTTCACAGAATTGATTTCAGAGCTTCGAGCAGCACAGGTAGGTATATACCAAGCCTTATTTTCACGTGTTCTTACAAAAACAGCGTGACCATCCATACTGTAGACTAATAATGGGTTGGGGTTTTAAGTTTTTTAATGTTTAGCTTATGTTTTCCCATGCTCTGCTACAGCAGGGCCTGAGAATAATAACAAAATTAAAAGACCTTATTTTTGCTCTGGTCTGATGTAACTGTTGTGATTTAATCATTGTATGATGAAAAGGCACGTTCAGGATTTTTGTGTGATATTATGTGTTTATTTTTTCATGTTTTACTGTTTTCTCTAAAACCCAGAAAGAAGAAGCTAAATTACAAGAAGAGATAAGACGTCTCAAACAAGATAAGCAAGCTCTTGAGGTAGACTTGGTACAAGCCAAGAAAGAGAGAGATCTAGCCAAAGTCCAGATTGCATCTGCATCAAGTAAAGCACCTTCATTTTATTGAATAATTTTGCTTACTTTGCATTTCACTAAATAAATATGTAACAAAAACTTATTTCTTATTAAAGTATTACTTAGTGAAATGCATCTAGACCATTTCCAAATATTGTCTAAACTTCTAACAAAAGCATACAGTGAAGGACATGCTACAATACGTCTGGTACTCTATTAGAAAGTATCTTCTGTATCCAAACAAACTCTTTGTTGTGGCCTATTAAGTTTGATTTCTTTCCCATCTTTCATTGGACATGGAAAACAGATGATTTCAATTATGTAACAACTCTGTTCATAAGAAAAGATTTACTATGTTACATCTTAGTCTCCTATTTAGATCTTGCTCATTTTTTACTTATCACTTATGCCTTGGGACTTTCTTCAGCATTCTTATCAGAGCTTTTTTTAGTTTGAATTAGTGAGAGAGGGCTAAAAATTGGTCTCTCATTTCCAGTGTCAGGCATCATAAATGCTAAGCACAGTAATATTTACCTCCATGTCTCTTCTCAAAATGCTTGATCCCTAAATGAGAGGAGTATGATCAATACACATCTAAGCATTTATTCTATGTTGCCATTCATCTGAAGGTCTGTTTACTAGAGCATGATCAAGAATAGATCTCCCTGAGATTCTGTTTTAAATACTTTCCATAGTAAACTGTAGGCCATTTAGTACTGCTATGTATGAGAGAAATAAAGGGTGTTTTTCAAATATTGTTGCTTTTTAAATCCTAATTAGAATCTGGATTTAAAACTACTGCAGTAACAGTATTGTCAAAATGTATGAAATATGCTGAGGAGGATAGTGTTGACTAATTACTCCTTCAATACATAATTATTAATAATTCTAAGAATGTTTTATTCTTGTAGGTGAGAAGTCTTATGAATTTAAAGTTATGGAAGAATCATACAAACAGGAAATTACTCATTTAAAAAAAAGACTTCAGTGGTATGCAGAAAATCAAGATCTTCTGGATAAAGATGCAGCCCGTCTTAAAGATGCAGGAGAAGAAATTGAGAAACTAAGACTGGAGGTGATAATATCTAGCTTTATCTAAGAAGTTGGAACTGGAAGTTGTTTCTTTTTCCAGTGATGAGTGTAATGTAATTCTTTCCTTCATAATAATCCCTCTTTTTTTCGTATATTAGATTGGTTCTATCAGACATCTCGGTTATGTTTCTGGGAACAAAATTAACATGCTTCCCTAAAATCTTCAAATTCCTTGACCTAAAGGAAAGAGGTATATTGTTACATTAACAGCTAGGAACACCCCTCTTGTCATTCTCTTTTCCTCCCTTTTGGTCTGTAGTAACTAAGGCAACACATTTCTTTTCTCTGAAGTAACAGTTCTAAATTCTTTCTTAGGAAAAATCTCTGATTACTATATTAGGGAGGAAAAGCCGAAAGCACTCGAAATATAAAACAAACAAAACTAATACATGAATTTTGAATACTGTTGAGATTTGCATTGTCTGCTTGTCTGTGCATTGGACTTAGGATTCATAGAAATAAAAAATTTTACCGGTGCTAAAATATAAGTGATCATGGAATTTTTTCATGGTATTTTATTAGAGGGATCGCAGATGAAAGGAGGTGCTTCTGAAGGAGCAGCCAGGGAAGGAGATCCCTTAAACACCACCATATCAAACTTTGATCAAGATATCATTGCTGTGAAAGAAAGTATCTTTATTGGCATTTTCTCTGGGCTGGACTGGTGCCTAAAAATTCTGATGCCTAGAGCTCTGACTTCATAGAAGTAATCAAATCAGTCAAACTATGCTGGCATAAAAGCATTACTTATGCTAATATTGCCAGTGTGGAAGAGAAATCAAGATAGGAATACTTTTAAATATCCATGGTATAATATCGCTGTACTTAGCTCATAGTGGCTGATAAAGGTAGGAAATTCAATTTTAGGTTACAGCTTTGAGTCCTCGTGGCCAGACTTGACCGGAATACAGGAGCATGAGTTATCCAGCTCCTTCCCCTGATTCTGGGACTCAGCTTTTATTTAGACACAACATAACATTGCCTTTTGGCTGTTTCTTTATCGCATCACAAAGCGTAGCACTGGAAATCATAAACCATTTCCTAAACTCATCCTGAAGTCATGGGATGCACTGTAGTACTTTATATAATAGCTTATTAATCAAGACTGCATACTGGAAGTATGAGAGAAAGAAACAGTTTTACTGGTATGAAAACAAGAGTGTCCCAGAACTGAAATTCTCCTCTAGATTTCCATAGCTAGTTTCAGCGGCTTTGGAGAAGGAAGCTGTCACGTGGGTTAAGAACCTGAAGAATTACTTAGTACGGAAATTACCGTTACCAGTTTTTAAGTGGCAGAGTACTTGCATTATAATGTGTGTGTTTAAAATGCTTTTGTGCTACAGGACAATGTCTCTGAATACACAATTCGTCTTCTTGTAAATTGAACAGGTTGGGAAGCTCAGAGCCGAAGCAGGAGATCAGTGTGTGCAACAGAAGAAACGTTTGCGGGACAGAGCAGCAGATGCTAAAAGAATTCAGGATCTTGAGCGACAAGTATGCCATAAAAGAACTGACTTTCAAATTTAACCTTTGTTTCAGATAAGGTCTCTTAAAACACTTTCATAAGGATAAAGCATAGCATGAGGTTCTATGATAAAGTAACTTGTGTTATTGAACACTCATAAACACAAAAAGCTGCAATTACTTACTTAGAAAGAGCTCTTCTGGCTACTATGCTCCAACAAGCTGATATCCCTTTTAAAATCTTGTAGAATACTGTTTAGAGTTTCTTCGAAAGGGGCAAGAGGGCAAAAGCCAAAGCTTCTGTTTATCTTCTAAGACTCCTGTCCATGTTCAGTAATTCCTTAAAAGTATGATGAATTTCAACCAAGTTGATTCAAGAGTAGGGGTTTAAATTCTATTGGGTTCCTACAAGATTCATGAAAACTGGGGGAGTGGAGACCTTAAAATCCATGTTTCTACTAAAGAAACATGAAGTGGAAGTGGGCCTTCCTGAATTTTGGGAGATGGCAGCTGCATTAGTTAGGGATATGGGACTCATGGGCGAGAATTTGATACAAAGAATATCTTATCCATAGATAAGAGAGGGGCTTGTTATTAATGTTGCATGCAAGGTGTTCATTTTACATTATTGCAGACTACAAAATAAAAGGCATATAATCTGTTATTGAGAGAATAATTGCAATATCACTATGAAATACCTTTAACAGTTGGAAAAGTAGAATGTAAACGCAAATCCAGAAAAAAACCAAACATCTTCACAGCATTAAGAGCCATATTCAACTTGAAGACCTTTTTTTTGACTTTCTTAGGACTTAATGACATAAGGCAGTGTAAAGACCAGAGCAGTATTTTAAGATCATGTGTAAGTCAGTCAGTAAGAGATGATGAGTCTTGCTTTTCTATTAACAATAACAAAAATGGGAAGAATGTAAAATAATTCTCAATATATGCATCTATAGTTTTCATTCCTCCACCTTTAGGGGATGAAATTTGTTAACATTCTGTCACTTACTTCTTTCACTTTTCAGTAGAACTTTATTATTTTTGACCTTTGACTTAATTTTCTTATGAATAGATTAGAGAAATGGAAGGAATTCTAAAAAGAAGGTATCCAAATTCTTTGCCTGCTTTGATTTATGCTGCTGCTTCTGCTGAGAAAACTAATGATCTTTCAGCTAAAACAAACACAGTTGAATTTTTGGAGAGAAGAATAAAGAAGTTAGAAACAGAACTTGAAGGTAAAGATGATGAAGCTAAGAAAAGCCTCCGTGCCATGGAACAACAATTTCAAAAAATAAAGGTAAAAGTTGAGTAATCCACTTTGCAAGTAACAGTCATGAGGCAACTGGAGTCTAACACAGGGTAGTGGTTAAAACTGAAGGCAAAGACCACAGTCAAAGGGAAAAAATACTCAAAGAATATATAAATAACCAGAATTTCAATACCTTCAGCACCTAAGATAAAAATACCATTGAAATTGCTAGGGTAGTATTGAAACGAAGAGGACAAGTTCTTGAGGCACAATAATTTAATTCTTGCAATTAAGGTAAGTGGTTTTCACCCTGTGGGTCAGAGTAGCTGCTTATCTAATTCCTTGCTGTACCAAAGGCTGTGGTCTCCAAAGATCTGACTGAGCATTTCTGCAGAGAACATTGGGAAACACAAACATGCTGTCCAAAAGTTACATGATATGGAGCCTAAAGACTCGTGTTAGGAAGCATGGAAGTCTGGTATTTTACTTCAAGGAAAAGGTGAACTGCACAGGTGCTTAATGAGCAAGAAAGGAGAGCATTGGCCAGTTGTTCCACATTTTCTCCATGAGTCACTCATCATACTTTCCCCAAGGGAAAATAATAGTCATCCAGGCTACTGAGAAGGTTAGGTTTTCCTCAGCTCATTAGGGGGAAGGATTCTGTGTCTCTCTCTGAATTCACGCTTCTATCTTCATACTTATAAATAAATAAAATAAAGATCTGTTCTGTTAAAATTTAAGATGTTTTGAAAAATGGGAAGTACAGTTTTGAGCATGTGACCAGAATGTTTGCCAGCTGACAAATGGCAAGTACATAATGACAAAATTACTTGGTAGCATCTGAAGAGAACTCAATTACATAAAAATGAAATATTTTCTTGTCAATATAATTTTTTATCCCATAGTTACTTCATCCATTGTGATTAGATTATTTTGCAGTAAATGTTTTGAGTAATTCTGTTTTACAGCAGACTTTATTATTTCACTCACTAATTTCTGAACTGATTGAGTAGTTTGTTAGTAATCCTGATTTGTATCCTGTCTTCTGAAGTCTTGCTTCAGACAGGCAGTAACTTTAAAGAATAATAGGTAGAGCTAATAATAACAGTACACTTATGAAACTGCTTTCTACTCCACTCCTAGATACAGTATGAGCAAAGACTTGGAGAGCTTGAGCAACTACTTGCCTATGAATTTATGAATGAAACACCAAAATGGAATGGTGATAAAGCCAGTTCTACAGAGCTTGAACAGGAGCTTCAGAATCTAAAGAAGACCCATCAGATCACTGTTGGAAACCTCCAGACAGAAATTGAAGATCTTAAAAGTCAAAATTTCCAATTAAAACTCAGAAGTAAAAATGATAATAAAGACTTAGAGTCCATGGACTCTAAGATGAAACAAGGTAACACAAAAGACAGGTTGTTAAAACTAAATGAGGAACTGGTCACCAAAAATAGAGAAATACAAGACCTTACAAAAACTGTAGAGAAACTTCAAAAAGAAAGGATGGTGATGTTGTCTGATAATAATTTGAGAAATAAAAGAAACACTAATGGAAACTCTACAGAGGTCTTGAAAAAGAATATCTCAACAACAGATAGAAGGAATTCCAACAACACTGAACCCTGTCCAAGCATTTTCAATGATGACAAAATACACCAACGCCATGCCTTTTCTGAGTCTCATGTCTCGGAAGTTCTGCAAGAAAATGCACATCTGAAAGAGGAGCTGGAGAGATTGTCTCTAGAAATGAGCCAGCAGCGGGTGAAGTCTCAAGCAGCACTGGCTTATTCTGAAAATAACATACGAAGGTAAATGCTCAACATATTCCTTTAAAAACCTTCTGAAGTGTTGGCAGATATAGGAGATAGAGGATTGAACTAGCACATTATTATGTCAGCCATGTGTGACGGTTGCTTATACCTTCATTTGTACTGTTTTGTTTCTGGCTTTGGGAGGGTTTGGGGTTTTTTTTTCTTATTTTTGGGGGGGTTTTTTAAGCAGTGCACTGTCAAGTTCTTTCTACAGGCAAACCTGTATTAATGCTTTTATTAATACTACAATTTCTTAGTAGAATACCTCAGTGTAAATCATCATGTCTTAGATGCTTTGTGTTGTATAGCATTAATATTTGGTACATGTACTTTCCTTCAAACCTGGGGTATGCTTGCAGTGGGATTAACTTGGCCAACTATAGAAACCTTATACTTCCTAGTATCCCTCACATCCCTTCATAGTCAAAATAGAAGAAATTGGCATATTTATATTGCAACACATTCTTTTCTAAAATAGATAACTAAAAGAGGATAGATACATTATGATTTAAAGGCATGAGTTTTCTTACCATGGTTTTAATAAGAGAAGCCAACAAAGATGATTGACTGAATTTTCTGTATCCTAACTGCCTCTAGTTAAATGATACACATATCCAACATTGTGGATTTCCCACCCTTTCATGCCTCCAGACCAGTAGAAGTAATGGTGGTCCTGTCCTGCAAGATTTTGTTATGAAATCTCAAATACATGCCACCTTGAACATTTTTGCTGTTTTGTATATTCAAGTGAGAAGCTGCTGCATTTTTGAAGAGCTGTCTGTACCTGCTTTACTACATCTCACTTTCCTCGTGCTCTGTTCAGGATGCAGGAAGACACAGCAGAATACATTGCGTCTCTGAAAGCTTCTCACCAGAGGGAAGTCGAGAAGATTGTTTGCCAGCATGCAAAGGAGCATTCTACTTCTAAAGTAGCTGAACTAAAGAACAGAATTTCAGCACAGGAGGTAAGATACAGTAGATGCATTAGTTACATAGAGATGTATCTTAGAGCTATTTCTTCCTGAATTACTATAAACTTACTTACTTTGAAGTAGGACCTCTTGTTTTAAAAATCATCCTGTGCCACAGTATTCACAGAATCCCAGAATAGCTGAGGTTGGAAGGGACCTCTGAAGGTCATCTTGTCCAACCACTCTGCTCAGGATGGTCATCCAGGGCCATGTCCAAGTGGCTTTTGAGTCTAAGGAGGGTGAATTCACCACTTCTCTGGGCTGTTCTACATGTGATATAAAGGGTAGAAAGAGCTATTGCATTCAGATTATTTAAGAACATTTTAAAATGAGGAAAGTAGCTTGAAGATTGAGACTTGTTTTCATATACTACATATGTACCTGTGTGCTATTTAACAACCCTTGTAGAGCACAATTTGCTAGCATGTGCACACGTGTTAGAGGCAGTGTTGTTAATGCACACATCACTTACACCTGCAGTACTGCAATCACAGAGTCATAGAATGTTAAGGGGCTGGAGTGGACCTCAAAGATCATCTAGATACAACCCCCATTGCCATGGACAGGGACACCTCCTACTAGACCAGGTTGCTCAAGGCAACCTGGCTTAGGACCCTACCAGGGTTGGAGCATTCACAGCCTCCCTGGGCAGCCTGTTCCAGTGCATCTCCACCCTCACATTAAAGAATTTCTTCACAATATCTAACCTAAACTTCCTGGTTTTCAACTCCTGTGCTGTCACTACAGTTCCTGATGATGAGTCTCTCTGGCTTCCCTGTAGGCCCCCTTTAGATACAGGAAGGCTGCTCTGAGGTCTCCACACAACCTTCTCTTCTCCAGGCTGAGCAGCCCCAGCTTTCTCAGTGCTGTGTATATTTTTCTGTACTTCTCCTGCATAGGTTTTCTGCACATGTCGTCATGGATGTGTATGCTAATGACAAAATATTTTTAAACTTTTTGTAGATATTAATAAAACATCTTCAAGAACAACTTGGTGAACAAGAGAGACGTCAAGAAGCTCTTCTGATTTCACAGATAAGAGAGCAACTCCTACAAAAAGAGGTATATTTAAATTTCAGTGGGGGTACCCTAGTCTAATAAGAGTTTTCATCCTAATTCATGTCAAGCCTCAAATAATAGATAGTAAAAGAAGTCTTAGAAACAAAATCAGTTGCTTCTACATCAATTATACCTGAGAATGCAAGACTTTTTTAGTGTGACCAGGAGAACAACATAGAACAGAATGCAGAACTTTGACCTTTTTTGATTTTAGTCTTTTTATTTTCATTTTTATTTTGTTTGAAGTGTCTGACATCTGTATGAAATTTAATCAGCAGGTTGGTCCAGGGTTTCATATCCTCTGAGAGTTATGGTGAGTAGTGGTAAATAGACCACAGGATTTTTTCTTTATTCCTCTTTATTAAGAGGATTTTTTATCATTGTTTTCAAAAGCTTTTCTTTTTTCATCCTCCATTGCCATAAAACTGACTTAGGCAATTGTATTCTTGGTTTTTTCCTCTGTTCTCTCTGAAACTTAAGGTGTCTTAAGAAGGGAGAGTTAGCTATAAAAGTTCTGAAATTCAATCTGTTTTAAGAGAAGTATCTAGTTTTTTTCTAATCTTCTACTAATAGCATATAATCTAAAAATTGCACTTGTTCTTATCTTTGCTTTTGGGTTCATGTTGTGTCAAATTGCTGTCCATCTTTTAGCTCAAGCTTTTAGAATCACTGGCTATGTTTTTGTTGTTCTTGGAAGTACTGCCAATCTTTGTTACCACCTCCTGTTCAGGAGGAGGATGTGTAGCCTGTCTCAGCATTATGCCTATGCTTAACTCGACATCTCTTTGATGTATTAACATCACTAATTTTAACCTAATTTTGATAATACTCTTACTTGCAAGGGTTATTAAAAACAATTAATCCTAATGTCACTAAACTCAGATTTATCTGGGTATTTATCTTATAGATGCAATATTCCACCTCTGTTGTGACGTATTTGTAAAAAGTGTGGGTTTGTAGGGGGAGAAAAAAGATGTCCTATTTAAAAAGTTTGGTGTTTGCAGAATAGAGGCTGAGACTTTGGGTTCATACTCTGAATCTAACGATAGATGTTGCCTTTCCTTACAAAGCCTGTTTCATTCCAGTGGTGTCAGTAAATGTAATACTTTGTCCTGGAAAAACAGGGCAAGAGTACAATGAGACTAATGTCATTAATTTTTTTCCTATATGACTGCTTTACAGATTAATGACAGTGATGGTTTAAGAGAGTGATCGTCCAATCTGGCCCACATGTTAGCGGCCAACTTCAAGGTGCTGGCATTTAAGAAAATGTAAAGAAGGGTCTTTGTTACAGAAATCATTGCAAGACTATACAGAGAGAAATATCTCTGTAAAGCCTTGCTTTTTCCCTCTAGCATGGTTTCTATGCTGCTTATAAAATACGTCTTAAGCATTAAATGGTTAAATAAGTTTTGCTAAGAAAAGAAGACAACCAAACCTGTAAATGGAATTAGTAGTGAAAGGGGAAAGCACCTCACTGGTAATAGGATTGAATCTTCTGTCTAAAATGGTGGTACATCAAAAAGGCAAAGTTTTTCCTGAGGCTTCTTGGAAGATTGCTGTTTGAATGCTAATCTCAGAAATCGTGTTCATGGATGTTTTCCATTAACTGAGTACTTCTTTTCCTTAACAGCTTGCACATAGTACGGCATTGTATTTGACGTGGTTCTGTTGCTGGCAAAATACACAGAGCCCGTTTTCTCTTGGGGCCTTTTCCCCTCATGAGATTTTTCCAGTATGATTTTTTAATTGTATTTTATTATATACTTGAGACCACACATCAGCCCTTCCCTTCAGTGGTGCAACTTAGCAGCCAAGCAGCAGACACTCAGTGGCACAGACCTTTTGAAACTGACTTCTGCTCGTGGCTGAACAGGTTCAAAGCTGCTGGAGTAATGGACAGGCAAAAATGTACTAGCATAGGCCTTGTTATTTTAGAAAGCCACCTTAAAATATGGAAATAATAGTAAGCTGCCTTAGAGTCACTTCTCAGTAAGAGTTACAATATCTTACGAAGACACAATGCTTCCAGCTACTTGAATTCACAGCAGAGAGCCAAGGATGGCTGAGTGCTTGAAAACTGTTAGCAGCTCTCAAATATATTGGGTAAGGGGAGCTAAGGACTATCATAAAGGATAAAGACTTAAAAGTTTTCACTTTAATTTACTTACACACATTAAGAGTGACCAAAAAATATTTAGGATGTTAAATAAGGAATATCAATTTACTTAAAATAGGCAAAGAATGAGAATAAACCAGAAGGGCTTTATAAGAAAACTTCCCTGAATTTCTGTTGGATTAGGAAATCAGTTTTAAGTCATTGTCAAGTTGATTTTACCTGGTAATTATTAAACTTACATGGAGGCTTGTAATCATCTCTGTTACAATATACAGAAATAGAAATACACTGGTGTCTTTTATATTTGGTCTTCATTCAGGGTGTGAGAAAGGATTGTGTAAGAACATCTAATCATAATATTCTCTGTTAACTTTTATTGTATGAAATATAAAACTTAACAGAACACAATCACTTTATAACATTATTAACAGTACTGGATTTATCAGTGAGGACTAGACTTTCATGTCCTCAGGCTACTTCTTAGAAATGAAAAATCCTAATATAAGTCCCTGAGTCCCTGTTAAAGCTTTTGAACAAAGTTTTCTCATTTATGTCTTTCTACAGCTTTTGGATGGAATGATTGAACAACGCAAATACATTTTTAAGGGAATCTGTTTTATACACTGCTTAACATAATTATAACAATTTTCATCAATTCTCTTTGACTGTAGGTGACAAAATTGTTGGAAGAACTGAGAGAAGCTAGGGAGAGCCAGAGTCCTGAAATGAAACATTTCTTGTGCCTGGAAAAGAAAATTAAGCATATAGAGAGCAGACATGCAGAAAGAGAACATGAAATTCAAAAGGTACACCAGTGCATAACTGCATTTACTTCTTAAGAGCAATTTATTGGTTTAACTGTAATTTTATGGTATTTATTCAGGCTTATTTAGCTCATATTCCAGGAGGGAAGTAGTTTTTATACAGCCATGGTTTTGTCTTTGCCTGCTAATGCAAGTGAATGCAGGTGCAGGCCTGGTCAGCTTGGCTGTGCTATGCTGTAATTAAGATTACTTGTGTAACTTCCTTGCAGCCTGGTCTGAGAAGGCCTTGCTGTTGCAGAGGGTTGGACTGTGTGACCTCTGCAGGTCCCTTGTTTCATTTGGTTATTTCATATTTCAGTTACACAATGAAAGCCAGCTACTGAAAAATGACAAGAATTTGGAATGTGGAGTCTAAGCTATGATATATTCCTCAGTTGAACTGTAGTTATCTAGTCCTAGCAGCCCTATTCAGAAAAGCTGCATTAAAATTATAGAAACATCTTATTTTATTTTAAATTTTAAAACCAGATATCAAGGAATATAGAAGGATTTCTTCTTATACATTTCTACATCAGATATGTTATTTTCTTTCAAAAAAGACCTTTGCATAAAACAAGTCACTGGATTAAAAACAAATCCTGTTGCCACTGATGTTTTCATTATTTTTGTTCACATTCTGTCCTGCTAAAGGTGACTGTAATATAGTTCTTTTTTTGCTATTAATTTGCTTTTATATAATGTGAGGATGTCTTTACCATTTCCGTGAAGTGTTTGCTGCTGCCTACCCTGTGATCTAGCTCCACTGAATACCAGTAGTATTTCCTAAGATGTTTTGGGGATGTTTTTAAAAGAAATAACAGTATACATAATTAGTACTAAATAATTTTATCCTTTTGTGGTGCTCCTGCCCTTTTTATGTATTAAGCTTTAGGTTTTGTTTTAGCCTAGTTTTGCTCCTTTAACCATCAGCACTGGGGCACTGAACAGTTGCGCAAATGAATTATATCAAAATTAATAGTGTAGGAAAGGAAATTGCTGAGCATAACATGAACAGATTATCCTTAGTATCAAACTGCAGATATGACAATTATGGCCTTTAAGTGATAGGCTTTCTTTAAAGAATCTATTACAATTAAGTGTGGTGTGGATATTTTGATATCTGATGACATTTCTTGTGTTGTGTAATTTAATAGGGTTATGTCAGGGATTCAAGTTAAAGTTATTCAGACCTTTATTTGCAGCATCAGATCTTCATGACTACAGGACATTTTCTGATAATTCCTAGAGCTTATGGTTTCTAAAAGGGGAATAGTAGACTACAAGATGTCATTCAGATTTGGTTTGTTTTGCAGAGCATTATTTTAATTACCACATTTAAGTGGCAATTCAAAAAGTTAATTTTGATTTATAGAGGGTTTTACGTTATATGCTCAGCTTTGTCTTAAATATTCAAATTTAATTGCTGCTTTGGAGAGGCTAAGTTAAATTCTCCTGGGGCTCATTAGTCAATAATCAATTCTACCCTTCTGTCATTAGTGCAAATATTTAAAGGAATTCATTGCTATGAGAATGACTTTTATAATATTCAGAACAAATTGTTTCCACTTAATGTGAGCATTTGGCTTTGAAACTGAGCATCAGATAAAATGATGTGGCAGATTTTTGCAAAGGGGCAGCACCAGCTGAGTACTGGAGTAGGAAATCACAGTGCTGACTTTCTTCTAATTTGCAGGCAACCCAATTAACACAGCACATTACTGAAGCAAGGCAAGCCCAGGAGGTTGAGAAGTGGCGGAGGCTGGCCCAGCAGAAGAATCAGGAACTGGAGAAATTTCGAATGGAATTGGATTCGATATTAGATGTTTTACGTGAACTGCAGAAACAAGGGGTTGTTATTCCTGCACCTGATTCCAGTGGATTCAGAGTGACAGACAGCTGTTGGAAGACATGATTAGGTAGTAGTTAAGTAGAGAAGCAGAATTTTAATATTCGAAGTTATGTATAGAAAATGTTATTGAAAATCATTAATGTAACGCTCATAAATTGCATTGCATTCTCATCTTCTCTGGACTCTATCATGTCCAGAGGCAGATTCACACTGAGCAATACTCCAGTCATACTGTGTATCTTCTATTTTATTAGTAATAAATCTACATATTTTTTTAGTAATAGGAATATTGAGGTTATTCCATAAATTCAATTACCACTGAAAAGTTCCCATTTTCACATACTGTAGAACATGCCTGAGTATTTTTAACTTTGATTTCTAACTTGTCTTATAGTGATTCCTTTGCAAAAAATTTGAGTAATAAGCTGTTTGGTTTGCATGTTTAGTGTATAGCATTAATGTATTTCATTCCATAGGGCAGGAAAATCGTCTTTTTCCAACATTTGCTTCTCTCCCTTCAATTCGTATGATATTCTTTCCCTTATCTTTTAAGACCCCTTCCAACTTAGTGAATGACTGGAGGGCTGGCGGAGAACCAGCATTCCCTGATGGTGCTCAAATTCAAGCTGTTCTTTGTTCACTTTTCAGATAATTCCAACTGTGCTGGTAAGACTGATTGCGGAGTGGGTCTAGCTGAATCTTACAGGGCAGATACAGAAAAAGCCTTTAAAATACAGTGTGAGAGTAGTTATTGGTGTCCCTTTTAAAAGGGAAGGCTGTAGTGATAAGGTTTTTTCCAATGGGTTGCTCAGGAGTGACATAGTAAGTACCTCTCTAGCTGATCTTGACAGACAAAGAGACAAGTCAAATGTGAAGACATTGTGCTAAAGCTCAGATTTCAAGGGTGAGTAGGTGGGGAAATTTAGAGTTAAAATACTGAGCAAGTTAGGAAAGGGGCCAAGGGGAAAAAAAAAAAAAACAAAAAACCAACAACAACAAAAGAAACCACCCCAACTGAAAACCAGACCAAAAAAAAGCCCTGTACTGCCATCCTCAGGAGTGACAAAGGAGACTAGTTTGCTTCAGCAGGAATAATCCACTACCCAAATACCAAACGGGGAGGTAACTTTCTGCTGAGCTGACAGGCATCATGGCAGGTAACACACTGAAGGTTAGAGGCTGTTGCCTCCTCTCTCTCCTCAGGCCCTGCCCAAGTTACACACCCGTGCTGTAGAGCAGGTACGTAGGAGCAATTCCTACTGTGTCACAAACGTGTACCTCGGCGTGCTGCGCTTCTGGTCTCTTCTTTCAAGAAAGAGATGGACCCAGTGGAGGGAAAGAAAAATCATAACTCCAGGAAATGTAGCCCTAGGAATTTCTGAAGCCATAGGAACTGCACTGCTCCAGAGAGTATGTCTCTCCAGGGGGAGATGATGAGCATGGCTATTACACTTTACATATATGAAAAACTTGCTGCTAAAAGCAAGAAGCAGCAATTAAAAATAAAGAAAATTCAGAAAACATGATGATAGCTGTTTGGTGGTTGGAAGGAATGCTTTCCCAACAAATCAGTACATTGTTAGTTTGAAGTTTCAGTGGCTGCAAGTCCTCATAGCACATATACTGAGGTTGTATCTCAATCAACTATCCTTATTTAGGGCAAAGAGAAGATAAAAGCTAGAATGTACTCCTTAGATCCCTGAGGACCTGTAGTATTGGTTGAACCTAGTATTTAAGTCAGATGTGAAATAGTTCAGGTCTGTCCATGTGTGTTTGTGTATCGTGTTCTTCAGGGAACAGCTGTAAACAGGTGTTTTCTCTCATACAGACTTGTGGCTGAGCATGCAGAAAAAACAAAAGAATGTAACGAATTATACCATATAGAGATAAACGGTGCTTAAGTGCAAGGGTTTTTCTTTTTGGCATATACACAAACATAAAATAAGCCTGTATACAAATATATATATATATAGATAGATATTAAAAAAGGATGGTCGGTTGCCAGTTAGTATGGTAATCTTGGTTGTTTCATGTTCAGGTATTTTCAGTATTTCTATTTTGTCCCCATCTAAGAAGGTATTAGTCCATATTCATAAGATGTGTAAATATAAAACTGTTGTGTATATAAAATATCAGCTATGTGTAAATATGAGGCATTTTCTTTATTTGGGTCTGTTTTGCAAATGAAAAGGTTAAAAATTGAATTATTTCAATTTATTTATTTCCTGTACAATTTGCTACACGTGTAACACTGCATTAAAGTGTGTGACCTGAAGTGAGAGATTTTTTTCAACTACTGAAACCTTTGTGTTCCCAGAGAGGCCAGGGCCTGGATGGAGGTTCCTAGGACAGGAATCCTAGAGGAAGCATTTCTGCTTACTGGAAACTCACTCACATGTATGTTACTTAAGTCATCAAGAGGGGGTTGCCGTAATGTTCATGCAGTTCATTCAAACACTTTTTACAATTCTTACAGTCTTACATAGTTGGAATTAAATTCTGAATCTGTTTTACTGAGCAGGGACAGTATTATTTACCTTTACTGTAAGCTACCATAAGCTTTATACTGTGTTCTCACACATATTTATGCAGCATGGTCTTCAGATTTTGGGCATTTACCATGAAGTGGATGCTCTACACGTTAACAAACTCTCTCTGGGCTTGAATTGCTGCAGTTAAGGTGTTCCTTTTAGAGAACTTAGGTCCAAGTTTTAAGTTCTCTGCTAAAGTTGTTACTGACTCTCTGAGGATTTCAGTGTGATCGTTTAAGGAGTTATATAAATTATACACTCCTCACATATATTTTTCCTCATGCATTTCCAGGAGGCATAATGGATGAATTAAAAGAATCAAACATAGTGTCTTTAAATCATTGCTTAATGCTTAGCTGGACTGCATCTTCTTACAGCAAAGCAGCTGGAGTATAATAATTTGAATTGTCATGTTTGAAGCTTTTAAGAAATCATGTGAACAGCTGGCTAGGTGACTCAGTGACCTAGATTGCTTCAAGAGAGGAAATCATGATGTGCAGAAAAGGATCAGATTTCAGAGACAGCAGCGGTGTGTTCCATTTCAAGTTCTCTGAACTACACGTCAAAATTGTTCATGTAACAAATTAATTAGGTTATCATGAATGAAGACTTTATTTGATAGCACATACTACATTTTGAAGTCTGCTCCTCTATCCCATATTTAACCTATTCTGGAAAATATAAGGGAAAGGACAGGTATACCAGCACTAGCTGTGCAAATCCACTTCTGCAGGGAAGGGGAGGGATCATGCATTAAGGGCTGCCCTGACTCTTGACCAGAAATCCAGTGATATCTCCGAATTAAAACTAGCCTTTCATACAGCTAACTACATACCTCTCCTCCAAAAGTAGGAAGGTACAGGCCTCCAACTCTTGCTCTGGTCGGAGAACATGTGGTAGAAGCTTCTTCTCTGCTATCCTTGCTACCTGTCAATATCCAAGGCTAAAAAGTGGCAAAAAATGTCAGTGTTACAGTATTCAAGATCAAGGGCTCAGGTGCATAAATACTTAATTTCATGACAAATAGACCTCATTTACTTCACCTTGTAGTCTCAGTGGCTGGTATAGCACTGGACTGTAGTAGAGGCATTGACGGTTTTACCATTCTCTTTCTTTTCTCTATGAGTAGGCATTTACTAATTATACATTATAGACTTTGGGGTTTTGTCTTTCTTTTGTTAAAGGTACACAACTAAAACTTGTTTACACAGAAGAACATTTGCAAGTATTTACACCTTTGAAAACTGCAATACATAATTTGACCTTATGTAGTCCTTATGTAGTCCTGGAATGCGTAACTTGACGTTGTAAGTTCTTACAGAATACAAGACATGTTTAGACAAACAAATATATGAAGCTGGTTTGGAGGAGCTATGTCTCTGTAGTTAAATCTGCTGCAGGTGATGAATTTATACTGAGTTTTGAGAAGAGGCTTGAAGCCAAGCAGTAAGAAAACTCACAAAAATTCCATTTCCAAACACCATTCAATTCCAAGTACTCCTTTTGAAGCATTACTCCTGTTTCTAGTGGACCAGTGAGTTCATTTTCTAAGAAAAGATGATTTTTTTTTAAACAGGTTATATATTGCCCTTTCCCCTGAGGTAAAACATGTCTGTTACTCTTAAAAAGGAAAAATAAAAGAAAGGAAGGACAGCTTTAAAATAGCTGCCTTTGAAGAGTGCTGCACATTTTTGTGTTTGCCTTTGGGTCTTCTTTAAGGCAGAGGCAGAGCAAAAATCTGAATCAGACTATTGCTGCCACAATGTCTCTGAAGTGGTGTGGGAGCTCTAAAGTGGGGACTGACAGATGATTTTTCTGGGAAAAGCAGCATGACGGACTTTAAATTTAGAAGGGAGATAAGATAAAAAATGTAGAAGCATCATCAGGAAAGAACAGAAGCAGGAACCAAAGACTTAAATAGCTTTACAGGATTAATACATCCTTCAGAGGGATATTAACAATGCAATTCAAATGCGTTGTAAGTTAAGTGGCATTATCTCTCAGTCATTTTATTAAGTACCTTTCATCTAGGCATCATCGCCAATATCCATACACAAAATGCTTCCTTTTTCTCCCCAAAGCAGCAGGTAGGTACCCGAAGAAAAGCTGCTAAGATTTAAGGCAGCAGAAGAAAAGTATAGGCTAGCCTACAGGGAATAGCAGCATCTTCTTTTTCTAAAACCGTATCTGCATTATTTTGAGACTTCTGAAACTTTTGAGATTTCTTCCGCAAAAGGGGCTGTTGAGCACTGGAACAAACTGCCCAGGGAAGCAGGGGAGTTGCCATCCCTAGGGGTTTTATAAAGCCGTGTAGATGTGGCACTGGGGAGATGGTTTAGAGTTGGACTTCATGATCCTAAAAGTCTTTGTCCAACCTAAATAATCTATGAAACATAGTTTTAAATGCCTAAAAGGCAACCTTCACTTCCCAGTTGCAGAGATGGATTGCACATAGATTTTCCCTTACTTCAAGCAGCATTTCTGTTTTCAAGCATGGCAACAGAAAAAATAAAATAAAAATAATAGCTGAAACATTGCTGAAGGCAGCTCACTCATCCAGAAATCAGCTATAAAAGCCCCATTTAATACAAGTCCCACAACGTGTTAGCAAGAACAATGCTGAGCTTCAAAGTCTAACCCTCAGATAGCTTAACTTCATTGAGGGGCCTCGGCAGGAAGTAGATGCCGCATTCAAAGACAGCTTTCCCAAGTTTCGGAAAAGGAAAGGCTACACCTACACCCTTCATAGTTGTAGTTACATATTTCCTGTCAAAGAAGGCGTTTTCTGCACCTGAAATGTTTTACTGGAGATGTGCATTGCAACCCTTGGAGCTGTGCTCATTTAGAACAGGGTTCATTTCAGTCTTCTCTGGGAACTATTTCCAGCAATAACCCGCTAGTTTTGAATAGTCTCTGCTTTGTTTTAAGTATAATCCTGTCACTTTAAACACTAGTGAGTCGTGCAAGAATTACATTTGAAAACAGGAAATTTAGCTATAAGTGGTGTGTAATAAGGGCACAGGAGATAAAAAAAAAGGATGTTTCCTGCACTCTTCCTACCCAATTTGTATTCTTTAAATGCTCAATCCATTCACTCTTTTTCCTATTTGTAAGGTGGAGAAGGGATGAATTAATCAGCATTTAAGTGGCTGAAGGATGTATCAGCAGGTCTCTAAACTCTAACACATCTGTGTTGTATACAAAGTACATTAATTTTTAAAAAACCCAATTAGGCACAGTCTCTAGAATCCACTCTTTTTGTATCAATTAAGAACTTCCAGCAGAGCATACTCAAAATCCAGCAAAGGGTTTGAACCTGGTATCTCTGCATCCTATATGCTTGCTCTAAAACCATTCAGTCATTAGTTACCATCTTTTGAAGAAAGCGGAAATACAATTTTAAGTATTCTCAAAGGTTCAGAACTTTATTCCATCTCTAAAAAATAAAGGTTGAAACTACACCTGTTCAGATCCTTACCAGATCTTTCACTGGGAGAACAACTGGGGTTGCAACGCTATCCCCAGTGAGTACAAAAAGAAGATGGAGCAAGCGCAGCTTAGCTACACTTTTGGAGTTGGTCCTCTCAACAACTCAACGCCTGCTAGCATTTCACTGGCCAGTGAGTTAAGAAGTGACCATTTATAAAGCCAAAAAGCATAGGAAGTTTCAGCCTATAGGCAACATAATACCAGCTTAACATACCACCAACATTTGCACATAGTAACTTTATTGGCAAAAGAAAAATAGGTTTTTTATTTCCTGTGATTTAGCTACTGAACTGGAACTTCACATCAGCAATTAACAGGAAAAAGAGTAAAATCACAGTTTGTGTTTGTGTGTAGAATACTAATTCCATGTCATCACGGGGCAGCTGCTGAGGTGTCACTCTGGAGTCTAATTACAGGCACCGATATGCGTTTCCTCAGCAAAGGTGGCGATAGCATTTTGTAAACACTGCAACCAAACAATTTAATTTGCAAGGTATTCCCTCTGGAAGCTTTGTATATTGGGTTTAACCTGCACCAAAAAGCAGTTAGGAATCAGAAACTGAAGTTAATCCCAAGCAGATACTTATTGTGCTGCTCAGCTTCAGGCATCCTTATTGGGAGTAGCAGAAACTACAGAACCCCCCCAGGGGCTGTTTATTCCTTTCTTCAGTCTTCTTTGAGATTTACACTTTTCTTGGCCAAGGAATTTTCGTACACCTCCCAGTGCCAGGCTCCAGCTTTCACAGTCCTTGTAAATTATTATCCTTCAGAAGCTGGTCATAAGTAGTCATTTAAAAATGAAGAACAAAACAAGATACAAACAAAAAAAATCAAATAATGCTGGGCAAAAGTTTTAGACCACAGAAGGCATCAGAATAAAGCATTCAGTGTCTTACTTCTTTTCTAAACTGAATTCTATCAGTACAGCCAGTCTTACAGTAAAAAGCACAGGTCTGAAATACCTTCTGTCGAAAGAGCGGGAGGCCAAGAAAGGCTTCAAACTGGACAATAATGGGAATGTTTACCTTAAAGATCTTTCAATCAAGGATCCGATGGGAAGATTGCTTAACCAATTTGCTTTCTAAAATGATTGGTGGCTCTGAGATGAGGAGATCCTCCTCACCTAATGAAGAGTTCTGCTCAGTGTTCACAAAGTTAGGAATGTTAAATTTTGTAAGATAGTGTAGGTCTTCCTCAAATATTCCACTGCTTCTGGGAACCTCCTGGAACTGGGTATTGCTCTCCAGACTTGGACCTTTCTGACTGTCTTTTGCTCTGTTCATATGGTCCACCTCATTAATACAGAAATGGAAAAGTGACTGGGATTCTTCAGCCATTTGATGAGAAAAGGCCCTCTCAGACTCCAAAGGTCTTCCAAAATCTACAGAGCTGTTCATGCGGAATCTTTTTTCAGAAGGTTCTGCATTGCTATGGAGGAAAAAAGGAAAAATACAGTAAACACAAAAGTGGAACTATGTGAGTTCTTATCAAGAAGTTTGGTTTCAGCAACCATTATGATAAGGAGAAAAGGAAACCCTGCAGTTTATCTACCACAGACTTGTAAGCCAGCACTATTTATTTTCTGCTGAACAATTCTAAGGCTTCATTTGTCATGATAATTCTCCATGGAAATAAGTTAATGCCAGCACTCTTAAATGGCACTTCTAGTAATCAGTATACTGTAATAATCACCTCACTGAGTGGGTTTAGAAATACTCTTGATTTCAAGTAGTAACAATTGTTCCTGAGGCACAGGCAGCTCTGCTCTTGCTGAAGACATTGAGTGCTCGGTTGTCCAGACATCAAACCATCTTTTCCACTGACTTCAATCAATAACATTCAGATTTCCAAATTAAGAGAGCTGGAACTAAAGACTGCTTTAAAGACTGGCAGTCTTAACAATCCAGGCAGCCCAGGAAGGATAGTTTAACATCTTTTTTGGCAGTTTTCTCTATAAATCTTATCTCAAACCAACACCAATCTGCATGGACTCGTGCAGGAGCCATTTGCAGCTGAGAAAAGCTCAAGCTAGATAAAAGTTTTACAGATTCATTCTTTGTCAGGCTGAATTTATATGCTATAATCACAAAATGCAGGTTATTTGCATCTGAAAGGCAGTAGAGGTATTCAGAGAATGAGAATGAAAATCTAAATATGTTCTTAGAATATGATTTTTTTTAAGAATTAATAAATCATGTTGTTTACATCTGAAGATGTAGTAAATGACACTGGAATCAGATAATTGGACACCTAAAGGTCCACTCAGCACTTAAGAGTTTTTCAGTGTAATTGTATTTCCTTAAGCCTGCAGTAGGAGATAAGTGCCCACAAGCTTTTGAAAGCCTCAGATGACACCTTCAGAAATCTACCCACTAAAACTTTCAAGTTCACAGGATACTTAGCATTAGTCTTTCAGATGCAGTTAATCTTAAAGATCCCTGCTTCTCTAAAGCTAATTTACTTCCATTACATGATGGAGCATTCTGTCCTAACAACATCACTTCCACTAGCCTAGAAATCAAAGCAGTTCTCTAGTTTGTCAAGACTGTATTGGCTTATTCTGCATTTCAAAGTGAACCAGGTAGAAGAATAACATTTAAATTGATATAAGACTGGCCAGTAACTAAGTAATAATCTACTGTATACACAGCAGGTGGCAAACAGCCTGGAATAATTCTGAACTGACATTTATGTATTTATAATGCAGTAAAAAGCACCACTTTTAAGTTTCATATATAGTTTGGCAAATCTGTCCCAAGAGCTTCCAGGTAGTGTTACATCACAGACAGTGGATGTGGCAAATAACCACAGAAAGGACGAGCACTGTAAGCCCAGGAAGAAGTAACTGCAGAAGAAAGCTTAAAATGCATCCACTAGAGGTGTAAAATTACTTCATAGATGTGGCAAGTGCTTCATAAGCCAGTAAGCTATGAAGGAGCAAAGGCTGATCATGCAGAGGGGTACACAAGACTGCAATGGCAACCTAATCTTAATGGAAGAATAGAAGATGCAAATAAATTTTACAATGACCCCGAATGCTGGGGACATAAGATGAAGCATAATCCTGTGTTCATGAGCAGGGAACACATGATCTAATATACAGCGATATTTCTGGATTCTGAAATTCACAAACACCATCTTTGTATTTTGGAGGGGAATTTCATTACATTTTTTAAAAACTAGACTAGAAACTTGCATAGTCTTGCTCATTACAATATGCAAGAATACTTCACCAGATATCTTTTCAGAACACTCAAAAAAAGAAGCCTCAAAAATCCCAGTTTTACTTAACTAAGATCAACTGATTTCTTAAAAAAAAAAAAAAAATTACCAGTTATTTAACATTTACTGCTTTAAGATCACATCAGCCAATATTTTGTACAGATAGGTTCCATGAACTCTTGCGTTTGTTGCACAAATGTGCTCTTAAGGGCATTTTCAAATGCAGAGACAAATACAGCATGCTTTCCTCTCCTGAGTGATGAATGAGAACATTTTTCGGACAGAAATTCAGATATTGCCACAAATATTTTTTGGTTGCACAAGCTAATGTTCCACACATATATGCAAGCAAACAAAAGAGAAATGCAACAGACATAATTTCCATAACTGATTAAATTTCTGTGTCCCCATCCATATCCTGACTCTTCTGGTCTGAAGATGTTCCTATTTCTGAACATCTTGTGCAATTTTGAAAAGTACATCCTATCATGCCCCTTTATACTAAGCCAAGAAAAGCATACTACTAAAAAAAATCAGAGTATTCTGCTTTGGACCCATCCATCTGAGCCCAGTTACACCTAATCTCTCACATTAATGGTACTTTAAAGAACAGCCAAATAGCCTTACTGAAGTCCGAGACTTCAGAGACTTCACCCATCAATCAAGCTGGCTTTTTCCCAAGACCTAGGAATCCCATTAACATCTATTTCTAAAGGAGGGCTCAAGACAGCCCACTAATGAAACGCCGAGTCATGAAGAATCCAGTCAGGTATAAAAATACAAGATGCAGGCAAACTTAAGCCATCCTGCTCTGGTTTTACAGGAAGCAGTTCTCCAGCTTTTATATATATGTATCAAAAATAGGAGGGCACAACTGTATTCACTGCACTTAGTGTATTCCTGGAGGATCCACGTTCAGTACCATGCACATTTCGTTACCAAATGTCAAAAAAACAGTGCTCAAATTTGTTAAAGGTGCCAACTTGGCATGCATAGCAAGTGGGCAAGCACTCAGGCACACAGCTCCCAAAGCTGCAAAGAGGTTTATAACAAATACAGAAAGGAATAATTGGTCTCGCTCCAGCAGCTAAAGAAAAATTATATTAAGGTTTAGAACAGAAGGGACTTCTGGAGGTCTCAAGCCTAATGATGAAGGCAAGGGCAACTCAATTCTGACGTGGATGTAGAAGTTGACCAAAGGTGGACATTTCACAAACTCTCTAGGACACTGTTCTGAGGGAACTGATGAAAAAGGCAGAAAAAAGTGGGAGATATCAAGCCGGGCTCTGCTACCTGAAAGTAAACTTTTACAAGTGTAAATATCTTTGACAAATATCCATATTAAATTCTCTCTATAGATGTATTTTTGACTTCATCGCTTTTCCCCCTTTCAAATTATCCACATGGGATCCAGCCTCATGCTCAGGTAATAAATAAGATCTTTGTGAAAAAGAGGCAGCACACCAACAATTACAGGGATTTTAAATGTGTTTGGGGCAAATGTCTGGCTACTTCATAACAATCTGTAGGGCAAGCAAAAATACCAGCAAGTCTGTTCTGGTAAGCTGGATTCTTTTGCCACTATTTTCTTCTGATAGAAGCAAAACTTTAGGAAGAGGCTCACGACATACATCTGGCCCTGTCGCTGGAGATGTGCCAGTACAATGAGTTTCAGAGCCACTTTACATGTGATTAAATAGCAAAGGGGCTCCAGCAGGCAGAGTAGGCTGCTTTAGGAAGCAATAAGCACCAGCAATTGCCTTTTACAATCAGCTTCTCATCATTGCTACCTGCCTGCAAGCAATCTCACGCTCCAGAGAGGCATTTTATTTCCACTTTATGGCACACAAGCCTGAGAGGAGATGTGGGTTCAAACTTTCTCAGAAGGGACACTGACAGCCTGTGTCCTGTGCAAATGCAGATAAATCATTGAGGCAAGGCACGGTCTGCACATACTTATCAGCCAGACAGAATAAAAAATAGAGAACTTTAGAGGGTCCCTGGCTTTAAAGAAATGTCGAGCTGATCTGTACTCCAGCATCTATTGCAATTTCTCAGCAGAAACTAAGACACTCTGAGACCTCAGGGGTTAAGGGAAGATTTTGCAAATACTACCCGTATCTATTTTTTGGAGTTGAATACACAAACATTTTGAAGCCAGCCAGGCTTCAGCTTCCTTAATTCAACATCTGCACTGCATTTTATTTGTATATATTCTGTTGATGCTCACACTTTCACTCCATGAAAACTTGAGCCTGCTTAGAACCATCCCACCTGTTGCCAAAACAGTAATCTAAAGGCACCTGTTTGGCAGCCTACTCAGAACATCCTTTTAGAATGAAAGTGCTAAAATTACTTGAAATGAAGACAGAAGTTAAGAACAAACTAGAACAAGATGGCGCGGAGAGAGTACAATGTCAGCACTGTCACTGTTTGTTTCGGGGCTGCAAGAGCCCAAGTGTGCCACTTAGCAGGCTGGATTTGTTATTCCCATTTTCGGACTCACTCTTGATGTGGTGCTCCTGTCTTCGTCAGCAGGGTCAGGACAAAAAACATGAAGATGACAAAAACTGCAAGACCAACCCAAAATCCAATCACAATTGAATCTGGTGGAAAAAAAAGAGGAAACAAGATGATCAATATTTTACTCGCACTTGCAAAAAGTTGCCTTCCACATGCAGCATGAGTGCAAACCCAAAACAATTTGCAGCTTTTTTCTGGGTGACAAAGAGAAAGGATAATCAAATTTATCTATTTTTGAACAAAAAGCTGTCATTGAAAGTCTCATTTCAAGACTGAATTTTAGTGATATCTACACAAACCAGACAGTAGATAAAAGAGGGAAGACAATTCTTCTGGCTAGTAAAATAAGAGGAGCTCCCTATGTTATGCCAGGCCTATTTCCAAGCATTGTTGTGGAAACAACTTCAGTGCTAGAACTAGGAAGAGAGGATTATTTGATTTTCCACAAAATCCTCTGTCTGTCTAGAATTGGACTCTTGCTATCTTAAGTTATTTCTGCCCCAGACCATTAAGGTTCTGGATTTAAATGGATTTCTTTGACACAATATATTTAGGAAGACCTTTTAGTGGCAAGACAGAGGGTTGTGCAAGAAACAGGACCAGAGATAAAACTACTTGCTACTTCAATAAATATCAATAACCGACAGATACAAGATGGTTTTGAATAATTTTCAACTTGAGTTTCCAACTTAAGTACAGAAAGCCACAATACAATGTCAGAGGAGTGCAAAAGATTTGGGCAAAAAATAATCAATAGAAAAACAGTTTACCAATAGAAAAACACCAGTGCAATAACCAAATACAGCAGTCATTGGGAAGAACATGGCTTTTTACCTGTGTGCATAAACTGTACCTACTGTTTCCAGGAACTCGATTTAGGGGGTTCAGGTGGGACAAACTTATTTCCAGACAACAATCAACTGATTATCATGGACCAAAGTTACAGAGCACCAACACATAGTATGATCTGGTCCAGGAGGCATCAGCACACAGGTCTTTTTTCACCTGTCATTTCAGTTTAGTTGTTCTTTGCTTATGCAAGTATTCAAAACTTCCACTATAGAAGTTCAAAAAACATTACATACAAACATGCAAGAGGGAAGGCTTGATCAGGACTGGAATCCTTTCTATCCTTAACCTCTCACACAGCCGCTACCAAACCTCAGGGATCTTCACTGGCTGTAATGTCTGACCCAGTGCAGCAGGCACAGCACAGAACTGTTGAATTTACTCCAGAACTAACTAAAGACACTGAAAAAACAAGGAATCAGCTATCCTGCCTGGTGTTTGACCCCAGCTGTTAATCATGTTCCCACCGTGAAGTATCTTCCACACTAAAAGGAAGATGTGGAAACTGTAATCAACTCAAACCATTCTCTCTTTTCCTGCAAAGTCAAAATGCCTGCTGCAACTTGAGATTTTCTCCCTGTGGAAATACTTTATCACAATGAAGTCCCTCCCTAATCCCTTTCTCAGGTAAGATAAGGAGGTTAACTTTCAAGTCTCCCACTGCAATATTTATTCCATCTCTCCTATGCCATATCCTCCCCTCTCAACACCCTGTATAAAATAACTGGAATGTGGTTTCAGTATAGGCCTCTGTGATGGAGGGGGAGGAGTTTTTAATACTCCTTTCTGCTTAAAGCATTCTGCCATGAGTTTATTTCTGTAATTCCAAATATTATGTGCCCTAAATTACTTTCAGAATCATTCTGTAACCACAGCCTGTATTTGGTGATTCAAGATATACCTTATGGTTGACCTTTCTAATACACAATAGCTCTTCCTGCTGGACTTCGTAGTACCTGAAGATTTCATCTAAAAATAAATTCTCCCTTTAAAAATTTTACCACTTAGCCATTTATAGCTGCTAGTGCCTTCCAATTAGTCAGACGTGCTTGGATGATGTGCAACTGCATTAATAACCAGAATGTAAAATGTGATCAATATGACTAAAAAACACACACAAAGATTATATCAATCAAGCTGAAAAACTTAACTATGAGGAAAGAAAAAAGAAAAAAAAGAAAATCAAGGCTCTGATAAACTACTACTCCCCACAAAAATCACACCTGCTAGAATTCTGTGCTGAGTAACAGGCCAGTTTTGTGGTTGGTTTGGTCTTCCTGCTCTCAGCAGAATTCTTAAGTTTACTGAGCCTAATGCTACATCTTCCTTGTTTTATTGTGCCTCCTGACACACTTCCAACCCTCTGCTGTGTAAATTCCAACCCTCTGCTGTATAAATTACATTATTTGAATTTGTTTAAAATTCAAGCAGGTGATCTGAGTTCTCTTCAATATTTCATTTAGATCTCACACACTTAAGTGGAAATTATTCAAACCTATGAAATTCTAAATACTTATTCAAAATTAACAGCACATAACCCAACTTTTGTTCAAAAAATACAGAATGAGGGACATTTATACTGCCCAAAGTTACGAACAGATACTCATGGGGTACTTTTACATTTTCAAGTTGCAGTTTCAGCCTTCCTTTTATTCATAATACAGGCTCATAACATCCTGGCAGCAGTTCTAACTGCTCTGATCATTCCTGCCTATTTTGCCTCTCACTAACATTACTAAGGCTTCCTCATTTTCCAAAGCACAAAAAGTGATTTTGT
Source organism: Platysteira castanea (assembly GCA_013397175.1). Lineage (NCBI taxonomy): Eukaryota > Metazoa > Chordata > Aves > Passeriformes > Platysteira > Platysteira castanea. The sequence goes on from VYXC01006930.1 coordinate 75,280, forward strand.
TCTTATCTCTGCCAGTCACAAGAATCTCCTGGCTATCTTTGTCTATTTACTTTCTAAAGCTTTAATGTACAAGATATCTGGTCCCTACTTTTCCAGATCTTCTGATTTCTGGTTCCTGCCTTCACTTCTCCTCCAGCAGAACATACATTTTGCTTCTTTTTTTTTCCAGTCATATATTCGATATATTCGAAACATCACTCTGG
>VYXC01006930.1:75507-86084 GCA_013397175.1 Platysteira castanea
TTTTAGGAGAAGTATTTTTGTGTAGTAGGTTATGTTGTCAGTCCTTTTTCTCACAGGTCACTTTGAATAAATTTTTCTCTGTTTTCAGAAAACAGGCTTCTGAATTCCTTTATATTTAAATCGAATCACCCAAACTGGAGTCTATTCCCTGTTGAGCTCCCCAATATAAGTTACAGGCATTCTTTGACACCTCTTCTTTGTAAGTATTCAAGGTCTCCCTCCTCATAAAACTCCTGTTTAATCTCCTTTCCTTCTCCCCAGTTTAGGATTTCAGAGAAGTTCATGTCTGATCACATTGCCTCCACATTTCACAACAATCCCAGCTCAGCTGGCTACAGCTGGAACAAGAACACACCATGTCAAGAGCTATCATCTGATACACAACACAGATTGTTCCTTTAGTAGATTAAACTCTGCCCTCTGGGAAATGCATGCAATAACACTGAAATAAACAGAGCCAACACTAATCTATCAGTTAAAACAAACAAAGAAACCAACAAAAACTAAAGAAAATCCACCACAACCAGAAGGGACTTCCTAGATCACTGATTCAAGTACTACTAATGACATCTTTCATCAAGCTCCACCCGAAGAGCAGTTGTTACTTCTGTCCTGTTCTCTAAGTGCTGTCCAGGACCTTCTGCTCTACGAACAGCACAGCCAGACAGGGAAGTTCAGCTGCCATGCTCAGCATGGCGATCACTTTGAAGGCAATCCAAGATCTGATTTACAGCTGTGCCTTCTGCAATCCAGAGGCAACTATCATTTATACCTTTTTGTCCCATCATGCTGTTTGAGACACCGAGCTGAAAAGGAGGCATGTACATAACATTTCAGCTGATATTTGCAATCAGGTTTGACCTCTGATTAGGTGGAAGAATGGAAAATAAATTAAAAACATGATAAAAGCTAACCCACATTTTTCAAGTACCTATAATTTGTAAAAATACAGACAGTAATCAGTAGCCTTTTCGGGGGGGGGGGAAGGGATAAAAAGCAAATTCTATTCTATTTTTTTTTCAGAAGTGTTAATAACTTCAGCAAGTTTGTTCTGTCCCTGGCAGAGCCTCTCCAAAACCTGCTGACTGTGTAGAGGCAAGGGAGACCAGCCCTCGTGGACTGCTGTTTGCCAGTGCAGGAACTAGTTTTTCCCAATCTGAATGCTCATCGTGACAAATGAGACAGAAAGTATGTAATCCAACGCGGACCACTGCTCCAGCACTGGATGGAGACCCTTCCCAAAAGCTTTGAAGACTGGGGATCAAATCCTTTCACCATGTATCTAGCTCAGAAACAAAGAAACAGGATGGTTTTTTTCTCTTTGACAAAGTGCTTGCAAGACCCATCAGGCAACTGAGTTAGTTTCTGTTACTTTTTTCCCCCATCTTTTATTGTTCTCCTTCACAATCATCTCCTTTAAAAGGAAAGATCACCAAATCCATTGTCTAGTTCTTAGAAAAATGTTGTTCCAGATGTACTAGCTTGTCCTAGTTAAATTTTCTCCCAATTCCAATCCATATTTTTCATCTCTCTGGTCCTTATCCTCCATTTGTTGCTTCTACTGTAAAACAGCTCCAGTATTAACAGACACTGAATTTAGGACACTCCTCCTATGAAGAAAGTACCAATGGTAAGTTTGTTCAGAAGGAGGAAATTCTTCTCTTATTTTCAACCTTTTAAAAACTTAAAATTTATTTTCTGTCAGGAAAACCAAACACAGGTAATGCAGGTAAGGCTCCCCACCACTGCCTTTTTACCATTAATAGAAACAAATACAAACAAATAGAAACAAAAACAAAGCAGCACTGATCCTGTCAAGCAGTCATCAGAAGCAGAAGTGTATCTGAATTTGTTGTTGTTAATGTTTCCTGACAGATATTCCTCAGTATTGACAAATTTCGACCCCAGCCAATAAATCCATGATTCTGTCATGCACAAGAAGAACAGTCAACAGAAGGATACAGAATAGTAAACAATAATGATGATCTAATAAATAGAGGGATGCTGCTAATTGCAGAGAATCCTAGGAATTAGGGAAGAGATGTTTTTGTACAGTATTCAGTAACAAGGTGAAGGACAGGGACACACAGGCAGGAAGCTCAGCTGCAGTGAAGTATGTCTCTACTCAACTTACACTTATGAGCCTTCAGGCCTTCGAATGACACTGGTCCGTACTCATAGTACTCGTAGTCCCAGGTGTAATCAGAGTTAGACAAGGCCTGCTGGGAGGTTCTGTTAGAGATCAGCCTCAGGGCGGACATCTTGCACCTCAGCAAATACAGACCTGTGGATATGGAACGGGTTAATGGAGGCTACACCTAGCACGGCTTTTGGGTTTTTATTCTTTCTCATCTATTGGATCACTTCCTCTTCACTGTTCCCAAGAGCAGCCACTGCCTCCTCACACAAGGCTATCACATCCCCTCCTATTCCTTCCCCTAATTATAGACACAGACATTGGGGCCCCATGAAAGACAACCAAGATGTTTATTAAGGAGCTGAAGCTCAGGAGGCTCGAGAGCCTAAGGGTTTGTTCAGCCTGGAGAAGAGACAGCTCCAGGGAGACCTTAGTGCTGTCTACACTTAGAGGCTGTGGAGGTGATGCTGCCAGGCTCTTCTCAGAGGTGCACAGTAAGAGGACAAGAAGCAATGGACAAAAATTGGGAAACAGGAATTCAAATTAGATACAAGGAAAAATTTACCTGATCTAGTCGAACATGCTTTGAGTAGGAGGTTGGAGCAGATGACCACCAGGGGTCCCTTCCAACCTAAACTTCTCTATGCTGACAAACGGGCTCAATATGCCACTACAGAAGGAAAATAAAACAGGAGCTATTTCCCTCACAGATTAACAAAAACTGCAAAGCAACACTGAGCATCATGAAATTATTCTGATAGATATCTCTGTCATTACCACCACTCTGTACCAGAGCCTTGCATTTTGCAGGGTAATTTTTTCACAATATAACAGTTTTATGCACACCAAAAGAAAGCACATCTCTGTACAAAACATCTGCTGCAGTAGCTGGAGTCAGGAAATCCAACTTGAACATATTACAAAATACTTTTTGTGAAAGAAAGCTGAGCTTTGGGTAAGTTTGCATTCAATTAAAACCCAGCAGGATTGAATAAGGCATCAAGTGCTAGGAGAGCCATACATAAAGAACAAAAATCAGGCAGATTTCACTCAGGGAATATGAACAGCATTCCGAATTTGTGAAATAGTTCTTTCTGTAACTATTTTACCATTAACAAATGCTTGCAGTAATGCCTCAAATCAATTTTAAATAAATAGTATGCCTGAAAAAATAAACTTCACACTTACTTACAATGTTCAGAACTTTAAACATGTAGTAAAAAAACTTAAATGGCAAGTTATAAATATTTTAAAAGAATAAATGGATCTATTTTTCAACCCAAACTAATTTAGCTTTCACAATGAGCAACCTGACAGCAGCAAAGGTGAGGGGGTGGGCTGGGGAGAGAAGTGACCAACCCCAAATAAAGTGACCAACTCAAATTAAAGAGAGAATGTCTGATTAAGCTTTAGACAGAAGTTTTCTTACTTCTAATCAACTAAAACAACTGCTGCCTCAGGGAGAAGGAAGTGGCACAGAGAAAACCCTGGGACCCCTGTCCTAGTTTGCTCCCATCTCAGCTGTGTCAGCTGTTTATTACAAGACTTCGTGTTTTGTGACTGTGCTCCAAGAAACTACATGGTGCTACACAGGGTTTCCACCATCTTTTTCCCCCCTTCTCCTCAATGTTTTGTTGATAACATGTCTCTTGACAACATTGATTAGTCCTGTTTAAAGGTTGTTTTTCTTTTATAGCTTTCCAGAAAAGCCTTCCATTTAAATATTCCTCATATGGCATTACTAGTGGCCATTGGCACTTCCCTCCATTTAGTACTGCAAAAAGAGCTGAAATCCACTTGCAGAAAACTTCAGAATAGTGTATAGGAACAATCTGAAAAATGTTGTTTCTTCCACCTCAAGTGTTTCTTCCCTCCTCAAAGCAGATGGGATTCATTGGGCCGCATGCAGAGTTCTCTCCCAATCTAGTCACTGGTGTCCATTTATGATTTATGGGGAGGATAGCCCCTTCCAGGACACAAAGGCTCTGTCCCAGTTTAGTATTAGGTTAGGATTAGAAGGTCCAGCCCTTCACCACTGACTGCATGCATGTGGAGACTTGCTTTCACTGTAGACAAACCACTATCAGAGGGAGAGGTGCTAATGAAAGGCTGAGTCACCAGCTCTCAGGCTAATCTCGGCTTCGAGGGACATATAAAATATGCCTCTAAATCAGCCAGTAGGGCTAAGCACAAGCACTGTTCTAAACCAACTTTCAGCTCACTTGAAAGCTTTGTCTGTCTAGGTATCCCCAGAAACTCTACCTCAAACATGCAAACACCTCTTACTCTACCTGCAAAGCCAGTCCAGCATGGTGGTACAAGGACGAGCACAGTTAAAGTAGGGACTATTTAGACCTTGCATCTCCTGAGGAAGAGCAAAGCAGGCTGAGCTGGCATGGTAGCAGCCTGCCAGGTGCATTTGCCTGGCTGCAGCAGGTCATGCAGGGATTCAGGTAACAGGTAAGCACTTCTAAGAAGGAATTCCTCCAGGAGATGCTCTCAAACACTCTTTCTGTCAGACATGGAGAGCCATGATTCATCCCACAGCTCTGAAGCTTCACAGGGAGCTTCTCTAACTGACTTTGCTGAGGGTTTTTATGGAAGGTCCAGGAGCCTTTTGAGGCAAAGATGAAAGCCTCTCTATTGACTTTGATGTGTATGGATGCAGACAGGCTTTCCTCACTCCAGCACTCTTCTTCCAGAAGCAAGTAAGTCAGGAAAAAAAAACTTCCCTTTGATTATTCAAGAAAGGACTGTGTTCAGCACTGGCAACCAGAAATTTAGGCAGGTCAGTATCCTGGAAACTAAAAAGGGCAAGTGCTCAGGGCCTTATTCTGGAGCACTGGGTTGCTCTCTGCAGATAAATGTAACCAGATGTTCCCCACGGAGACCCAACTGTAACTCCTGGAGTTGAATTATACCTTCATGTGAACTTGTTTGTAACCTTTGTGAAAGTCTGCAAGGTCTCAGCTGGCCTGACAGCTGCCAGTGGCACCTGATCAAGCCAGTTTGGCTCTTGGGCTATGTTTGCATAAAATCCATGCCCTTGAATGGAAGCAGCAGGACACTAGACGCTGTGCAGCTGGACTATTTTCTCCAATCTGGACATCACTGATACATTGCATGGGGCTCTCAGCCACTTACCTTTCAAAATGAGTCACTGTAAAAGCAAAACTGAACACACACCACATCTGAAACACAACTTCATGGCTTACACCACCACTGGGGCCACAAAGGCATATCTGGTTTTGTGTCTGAAACTGCCCTTGTAACCAGCAACAACTACGTCCGAAGCTGACCTGCATGCACAAAAAGAAAACCATGTGGATTGTTCATGTACTGTTTGTTTCTGGAGCAAGAGAAACTACCAGTATGGTAGACACAAGGAGCTTGGTGAATTTTCAATCAAAAACTACATCTGTTCTCCACATATTTCTATTCTGCTTAGTGCCACAGAATCTAAGCACTCACTGGTCTTCAAAAGAATAAATGAACAAACCACTGTCCCCTTGCAAACTCTGAAGATCCCAAAAGCCAGACAGGTGAAAAAAAGAAGGAACATTTCAAACTGTGAGACGTCTCAGCCTGAGAAAGTTTAGCACTACACCCTGGTGCATCAGGTCCATCAGCTGGGCAGTACAATCAGCCCAGAAGTTGTTGGCTGTGAGACATTAACAACTCAGGCTGTTCCCATACCTGCTAAGTCCCCTACCAGCACCAATATTTTGCATGCGGGAAAAGGGAGCCAGCCACCCCCACATTCCTTTTTACTCCATCCCAAAGACTAGAAGGTGAAGTCAGAGAAAAAACAAATGAAAAAAACAAGCACAAACTTATTTACTCTGCTGCACTGCATCAGCTGAAAAGCAATACAGACCCGATCTTTCTGCAACCCTACCAACATGGCTTTGAACGAGCTGTGCTGCTCCCAAGCACAGACAGGAAAGTAGTCTGCAGGAAATACTTCACCTAATGGTCCTTGCTTCCTTCTAATTCTCAGTATCCTAGATGGGCAGGATTTGAGTTCAAAGTTGTGGCCTTTTCAGGGGAATACCCAATCCCACCTGCAATAAAGAGAGGAAAGTAGGCAATAAAAATTAGTTAAATTTAGGAAAAAGAAAGAAAGAAAGAGAGAAAGAAATCTGAAAACTGACTTTACTATTAAAAATCCATCATTGCCAACTCTGATACCTACGTCTTTTCTTAGAGAGAAAAGAAAGTCCAGTGTTAACCATGGTTATATTTGTTACTGATGTTCACAAACAGCATTGTCTGAGCTGTTGCACCAAAGTAACAAGAATAATTTTGGAATCATCACAAAAGGAATTTATAACAATAGAAAGGAAAAAAGCTGGTTTAGTCACTGCTTAAGCTGTGAACTAAGGATGAGAGGTTACAGTTACAGACATTTTTGCCTCATGCCACCACATATTATACATCATATAACATATATTTTATTACCCTTTTAACTGTGCAATGTAAAGTAGACTCAAACAACAAACTACTTATGCACTCCACACAAACTCCACACCATTATATACAGTTTGCATACTAACTGTACAGCTACTGTTTGTACATAGTTTAAAAGTGATGCAATTATGACTTTAAAGTAAAATCTAACAAAGGCCAAAAATATTTGCCGACTACTTTCCTACAGACAATAACAATATAAGCAAACAATAATGCCCACTTAGCATTCCAACTCAGCAGGTGCCACCTGGAAGTTCATATGAAAACAGAAACTAATGTGAAATCATAACAGACCATGAGTTCACTGACAATGGTATCATTCTAAAAACAGATAAAGCAAATCCTACATAAGCCCACTCATTAGCCTTGTCTGAGAAGTCAGGTGAATTATACCTAACATGGTATCACAAAAGGCCTGCATTCCTCTTCCTCTTAAGAAGTTCCAGGCCTGCTTTACTGACAGTAAAGGGACATGGGACAGTTAGTAGGGAGCTACTGGGACTTGCTCCCAGAACACACTGAAGCTTAGCGTAACTCCAAGTACCAAAAGCTTTAGATAATTCAGCCAGAACATACACTCTTACGAGACAGCATTATCTAAAAGTAATAAAGATTAGCTATAATTCCATTTATTTCCTGCATCTAGGGCAGGATTACCCAATCAGTACTGAGCCCATTTTTCTCTCTCCACTAAAAGCCAACCTCCTCTTAGATGTGCAGGTATGGCAGCTGCAAACCCAAGTTCCGTCAAGACCAACCAGACTAGAAGAAGCCCTGTCAGTCAATATTAAAGTACCGGGACTTTTTCAGTCCTATAATGTTATAAATGCTGACAACAACAGTATCTACACATATATTCAACACTTCCAAAAAGAAAGGCTGTGTTTCCCTCAGGTATTTATAGTATTGCCTATTTTAACCTTTCTCACTACAAATTTTTAACCTCTCAGGCTGATTGGTTGTAGAAAACCCTAAAGTGAAAGAGCCCTGGCATATCTACTAATGAGGTAAGATTAAACTGTAAAGGAAGTTTTATTAAGTATTTTTTTTATTAGCTTTATTCTCACAGAAAGCTCAGTGCTGAGATGAGGATGTTCTGAATTCCTTTCTAGCCCTGAAGTCTGTCCATCCGATGCCTTATTCTGAGCAGAGAGAAAGGAAAGCTTTTTCCCTCCACTCTTACTGATCAGCACACTGCAGGTCAACTGGAACAGCTCCATCAGAATACGACCTACCTGTAAGAGTTGCTTTTAAAATACCTTCTCTTCGTGCTACCATGTAAGGACATATTTTAAAAAAAAAGCAGCCCCCACAGAAGGAACAGAATAAACACTGCCATTTTTTTATAATTAAAAGATGGTATTCAATTTGAAAGCAAGAGAAATTATGTCAATGCATAGGGTTACTAAACTAGATTGACTCAAACTGGCTGGTCTGCAAGTCATGAAGAAACACTGGAAGCACAGTGTTCAGTACAGCCAGGAACACCCAACCGAATCCAAAAACAGAGGCACCCAGGAGTGTTTCAAATAACCAGGCCTAAACCAACCATTTGTAACAGGCGCAAGGCTGAAAGAGAGAACTACTCTCGTGTGATGGTTCCTGGGAAACTCAGCACTGATTAACAGCTGAAATTACCTGGGCTCCCTTTGTGTCAGTGACCTGGGCCTGGGGATGCCCCGTGCCCCACAGTGGGACTGCTGCTGCTGCTCCACAGGCAGCCTTACTAACCTGCAATGTGCCAGGCTCCAGGCTTAAATGCAGATGTTTGTAGGGTTGCACAGCCCAGAAAATGGATGAGCGTGTTCAGGCCTCATTTCATAGCTCTGTTTTAGCTTTGCATCAGTGAAAAAGTCACCACAGAGCTGAGGCTGACAAGCAGAGTGGAAGCCAAGGACAATTCCCTCTCTCCCATTACAAAATTCTCTAATCTTCACTCAGTGTTCATCTGGTCTGAAATACAGGCCACAGTACGCTTCCCATGGCACCTCCTCACTTCTCAATGGTTCTCCTTGCAGAAATAGTTCTGTTCCCAGCCTCTGCTGAAGCCAGAGCAAGATAAACCAGCTGGCAGGGATGAAAAAAACCCAAACAAAACAGGTAGGATAGACCATTTATCAGAGCTACTCCCACATTTGGGTATCTCACAGCTGGGGTTTGACAGTGCTATGGTGGAAAAATCTTCAGCTTGTGCTCCTACCCACACTGGGTCAGCAAGCCATAATCTCTCAGATGTAAAATAACACGAGCATTTTAATTTGAATCACATATTGCATTTCCTCAGGAACTAATAAAATAAAATTATAGAGATTTTCTTTAAAATTTCCACACCTATATGACAAATAATTTCTCAACTTTTGTAGTTATCTTACAACACAACGCAGAAATATTGCCTTAATCAGTTCAGTGACAATTTTAAGCACTCACCGAAATGGAGATGTTTGTTCAAAGTCAAACTGGTCTGCGATTGTTTCAAACAAGAACTGAGAGATTTTTTTACCTGTCTTCAAATCTAAGTCTTCCCTCTGGCACTGCTGAAGAAGCAAACAATTTATTGTAGTGCCTCAAATACAAATGTCTCCTCGGGTAAATCAGACAGCAGTACACAACTCACAGGCACACGTCTGAATTTTCCCATTCTTATCCCTTCCATGTCTCCGTGTAACAGCAGACTATAATTAAGTAACTAGATGCCAAGAAAACATCACTAAAGCAGTACAACCACAGCCCACTGCAGTGAGTACACAGAATAAAGCCTTCATTTATTTGTAATAAGATTTGCAGTATAATTTTGCCAGTAATAGCCACTATTATAGGTTCAAAGACTTTAAATTTGATTTAAATTGTTGAACAAGCTGCAAAAGTATCATCTGTGCTTCACACAAAACCTTTTCCATCACAAAGTGTGCGTGGACAACCAGGGAAAGAGTAGGCAGTAAATTACTTTGTCCAGCTCTTAGTATTCTGGGGAGTTTTTTCTTAAAAAAAAAAAAAAAAAATTCTTGCAATAGCTTAATTTATTTTATACATATTTGGTTGTGATGGATACACCCAGAACATCTCATCATTTTTGACAAGAATGAAGCCAGGCTGTCCTCAGTCAGTGGAGACCTGCCATTCCCCTGCCATCTTTGCAGGCACTTACTCCTGTGGTTAAAATTGTCTTGATTCTCTGATTAAGAAATGAATGATGAAAAGGCAAATGTCAGGGAACAGGGACTGCTCAGAGAGAAGTTTTGCAAGCTTGTCATTGAGGTGATCATTTCCAGCAAAAAGAAGAATGGCAGACAGCTCAGGAGAGGGACCTGAACTTACACATCAGTCACTGTCAACAGAGGCTGAGGCCAGAGGAAGACACCACTGAGATGACAACTGTTAAAAGTAGAGACTGTTAAGGGAGAAGGAAGGGAGGGAGGGGGCAGGGGGAAAGTATGAGAATCAACAGACTAGGGAAGAGCACATGGGAGAAAGGGAAGAAGGCAAGACAGAGCAGGAGAAGTAATCTAAGGCTGTATGGAGGAGAGATGTTCATCCCTTCAGTCTGAAAGCACAAAGGAAGAGAGATGTCACCTGGAGGGGAAAAAAAAAAAAGGCAAAAAAACCCCACAACGAACTTACGCTGAGGTTTTTTTTTTTCCCCAAACATTTTTTTTCAAACATTTTAGGTTAAATTTTTAAGTTCATTCAAATGCTCAGCAGTCAGTGCTTTCTAGCTGTCTTGCTTTTGAACACAGAAGGAATCGCTCCGTTACAAATTCAGGAAGGAGAGAGAAGCTTTTCTACAGCTGACATTCTCCAAAAAAACAATGCCACTTCGCGCATTTTTTATTATTATTATTATTTAAAATAAAAGAAAAATTGGTGGAGCGCTTCAGACCTTAAGGCTTGCGGGAGCCGCCTGGTCTCTGTTCCGAACCGCCTCGGCCACCTGTTAACCGCAGGCTGAACTCCAGGCGCTCGGGGCTCCCCG
>VYXC01006931.1:0-10164 GCA_013397175.1 Platysteira castanea
GGTGACTGCTAACAGCACGGGAATTAGAGGATTAGCATGAGTCTTATTCTGTAATAAGAATATATATTGTCATGATAACATACAGAGTGAAGCATACAAATCCCTCCTCATCTAAAATGATAAGACAGTCTGGAATAAATCCCAACAAATTACATCTTTCATATTCACGCAGGTGAACTTTTTGCTGCTGCTTCTAAATTTCTATTCAGTTCAACTGCTTCTTTGCAAACTTCTGTGTTACTTCCAGACTTTGCATTTGACTGCCTTGAATGGCGTTTGGCCATGGTTTCCTACATGTGGGGAGACCAGCTGCCCATATGCTTCTGGAATGAATCTTTTCCACAGGACAGTTTTGCAACACTTTACCATGCTGAGATAACAATTAATTAAGCAGTTTCTTTATAAATAAGAAGGTAGGATTTACGGTCTTCCTTAAAGACCATTGTCTATACTGAACTTTCAAATGATCCACAGCAATATTCCCAGAAACTTGTGCTCTGTGTGTGACACAGAACTAATAGAAGTCACATTCATCCCGGTATTACCACTCTTGTGGTCTCAGCAGGCCTAGAAAACCAAATGGCTGGAGGAGACACTTCGGTATGGACCTGCAAGCACAGCTAACCACTCCACCTTCCTGCTCACTTCTCCCATGGAGGCTGGGGTACTGTTTGCACACTGAAATGGTGCTGTTGCTGCATCCCCCAGGCACTTTTCTGCTCTGTGCAAGCTTGCGTATTTCTTCCATACACGGCGTAAGCCTTGCAGTTTCAAAGATCTAATCTAATAATAGATTGGTCTACATTTGTGGCATTGCCAGAAAAAGGCATATGTTGTCAGGCAGTCAAAGTCAGCAACAGTGCTTAAGTGGAAATGTGCTTAAACACTGAGAAGGCAGAAATCCAAAATAATCCATCCAAGGTTTGGCTATTAGGAAACTAAAAATACTGTCTTCCTACATATAGTGTTTCCACATGTACTTAGAAAAATACTGTTTGCCTGATGGCTCAAAATTATTAAAGGGCAATTCTTTTCCTTTCTTGGCTTTGGTGTGATAGTAGAAGATGCTGTTGGCATTCACCTTATCGAAGACTGACTTAAGAGGAAAGAGAAATTATTGAAATAACTTGAATGGAAGAGGCATGTGTAGTGTAATGTGGGAGAGAGAGATGACACTGAGTTCCTTTTTTCTATCACACAAGGTTTGCAATTCCAATTTTTCATGTTTAGATTTCCTCTGGGAAAAGAGTGCTGCATTGGCTGGAACAAAGTGAATGTATACTGTAAGAACCACTGGTCTTCTCTGTGCTGGTGAAAGGCTTTGCTTTTAAATTCAGGTGGCTCTGTGATCCTGACCTTTTACAGAACTGCACTGAGTGGGAGACTGGGCTTTGAGATGGTATATGGAGATAGGAGGTTTTGACATGAGTTCTGAGCCAGCAATTTAGGGATTTCGTGTGTACATATCCCTTAAATATCAGCATATTTAGATGTGTGCTCAGAAACTGGCATCTGTCACAATCATACTTCTGCTGGAGTCAGCGTGTGCACACAGACACATACTACCATTCTAGTAAAAATATCTTTCATAAATGTGATCACAGATCAGGAGGGGTTAGGTTTTTAATATTAGTGTTTTCTCCTTTAGGACCTGTAGTTTCACCCTAGTCAGCATGCGACTCAGGAAATACTAGCAAAGAGTTTTATTTCAGTGACTTCTCTAGGGAATTCATTCACTGTAACAAATACTTCTGCCTCCTGGCACCCACCTGAAGCAGCATCCCAGAGGTCCTTTTTGCCCAGCTTGTATTACCCCTTGCACTGGTAGCAGCCTCTGCCTTTTAAAAGTGACAGTAAAAAATTGAGCTGCTGGTATTTTCTGCTTCTTTTGGCACTACTTCTGGAGAGAGTTGAGTTGGTAAATGTAGCTGTCACAGCAGCTATTACCAATGACACAAAACAATTAAGTTGTGGTTTCTATTGTGGTGGAGTCACATCTGTATTTTATAGTGATATGTTTGTGCTAGGAAGGAGGCTTATGCTTGCTTGTTGTGATGGATGCTTCCAGGAAAACAGGACAGGTCTCTGAAAGCAGGATGTCTGATACTTTCCATGTACACTAAATGCTGTTAGTTACATGGCAGACCACTAATTAAACTACATGTTGTTTCCTCTCAGCTTTCTGATGAGGTGATGAGGAGGGCAGCATCCATCTCATTTTTCTCCCTCTTGCTTTTGGAGGGGATAGCTTCTATGTTTGTTCTTTTCAGCCAGTGAAAAGAATGCTGAAACCAGGTTTTCATATGATTCTTTAATCAAGTGAATGCTTGCATTTTTTTATGTCTTGACCCACCAGTATGGGGTTCCAGACTTTCTGAAGTCTTGAAAATTTTGGACATAGATGCTGAGAAGCCCTGGTAGTCCCTGGTTCTTGAATCCTGCTGAACTGTGCTTCATGTAGAGATTATAGTGTGAACATGCTGTGAAATTTTGGTTGCCTTGAGAACAATTTTTCTTTTCCTAGTATTTAAAATATTTTCTGTAGGCTATCTCAGATGAATTGGAGAGTATTGTAGTGTAACTGTGAAATCCTGCTCTTTGGTTCTTAGAGACACATAGTTCTCCTGTTGCACCCAATTTAGAGGGAAAAATTTCTCCTGGGGTTAGGCAGCAAACACAGTCCATGTGCTCTGGCATTCTCCTGGAGGGGCCAGGAGCCCTGTGGGTGTTGGGGATGCTGCCCAGCACTCTGCTGATGCTCTGCTGAAGGTGAACATGAGTTTGCAAAATCTCGTGCTAACCTTCCTGCCACTGCTGGGGCCCAGCTGGATAGAAGCTGGATTTTTTTCAATAGATGTTGCTGTACATATGTTGGTGTGTCAGGGAAAAAAACCTTTTCAACTATATGTGGTGTTAAGCCTTAAAGCTGAAGCTTTTTTTGTTTGTGTGTCTGCAGTGGAGGAATCCCATGTCACATTTGATTTGTATCTCCTGTTAGAGGTGACACTGTGCTAAATGCTGAACAAGCTGGGGATGCTATGCTGCACATGATGTCAGAAGATGAGCATGGAGCAGAACAGAGGCCACAGGGGATCGGGCAGGGGGCAGCTCAGCCTTGTGTCCATTGGCTTGATGGCTGCTACCACTCTTCTTCACCAGGAGCACGCCAGGAAGGGGAGAGGACCAGCACAGGAAACTGGGATTCTGTCTGCTGGTGGCAAAAGCCTCTGAAGCAGCAAGAAGAGATAGTGCGGCTTGGCTGAGAGATTAGATGTCAAACCTTGATAAGGCAAGAAATTTCAGTGGGCAAAAAGGGAAGACAGGTGCATGCATGAACCGTGGAAACGCTTTTGGAGGGTGCTGGAGTGAGCAGTCAGTGAGCAAAGTTTCTTCCTCTGTGTCAGTGCAACACGGCAGGTCCTGGATGTGATGGGAAGCCTTAAGGGATATGGTAAGAGAAGTAACTAAGAACTAAGTAATAAAAATAATAAGAGTTGTCCAGCTCCATTGTGCATAGGCAGGCAGCAGGGAATGTGGGTCACACAGTATGAGTTAGCCAGAAGTAAAATCCAGGTCTGTTAATGTCTCAGGCCTCTCCATAAACACCCTACTATGACTCTTTCCTTCAGCACATCTTGGATGGGAAAGGACCTCGATTTTAGGTGGAAGATGAGGCTCTGCTCAGTCCAGCTGCTAATCATGTTCTCCTGCTGTTTGCCTTTGTCAGATGCAAGTTCTTCAGCATCACAGAAACCCCTGAGGACTACACTATCATTGTGGATGAAGAGGGCTTCCTAGGTAAGTGCCAGCACGTGCCACTTTGGTACCCAGCCTGAGGGTGGACGAGTAAAACGTGTCACCTCGCCGAGACTGTAAACCAAAATGTTTGTAAAACAGTCAGTACTGGTAGTACAGCTCTGAAAGATGCTTTGATCACTTAAGCACACTGTCTTTGCTGCCATGCTGTACAAGGCAATTCAGATATGGAATATGAATATATTTGAATGCTGGGCGAGGATCACACCCAAGTCTTAAAGTATAGTTTAAGCATGTTTGAAAAAGCAAAACCATCTGTGTACGATTGCATTAAAATGACCTGGCCTGTGTCCCCAAGCCTCCACAAGTGTACCATCTTGCATTTCCAGCTTCTATCAACCTCTGTCTTTGAAAGGAGCACTTGAAGATGAATAGTTTGCATCATCCCTAGAGCCAGCACAATGCTGTGGAGTTGTGAATCAGCTCCTTTGGCTCATCACTGAAAGCTGTGATTAATCCCCCTTTCTTACACCCAGCTCTCTCTGTACTAAGTGTGCCATCTTTGCCTTTGGGGTGGCTGGAAGGGTCAAAGGTGGAGTTGGCTGTGTGTCACAGAAGGTGGTTGGCATGTGCTTGAGAGCTGGAGATTCTTGGCATTGTGCAAGTGCTGATGTAGAGAATGGTTTGGCTCTGTACATGGAAATAGTTTGTAATAACCTTTATCATGTGTGGAGGTTTTGTTTGTAACAGTGTTACTGAGATGGTAGAATGAGGAAGTGTTGGGCAGCTATTATTATTTTTGTGCAGGCGCTCTTTCTGTGTTTGGAATTAAAAGTCTACACATCTTGAGGTTGGAGAAAATTCATTAAAATATGGAAAAAGAGGATTTCATTCCTGAATAGGAATTAACTCTTGAGAACCTTCTTGTCACACTATAATATTCAGTGGTTTTTTAATGTCCAAATCACAAGGAGAAAATGTGAAACTACACCATCTTTATTTAGTACAGAGTTTTATGATCAGTAGCCTTGCTGAAGTAGGCCCTTTTCTGCTTTGGGAATACTCACAAACATGTAATAGAAAAAGCTACATTTTAGACCAATACAGTGGTACCTGAAGATTTTAGTAAATTAATCACTAGGCTGATAACGCTAAATAGATCTTTACAGCTATATCGGTTTATAATTTGGGAGTTTTGGGGCTTGATTGAAAGCCTATGCCATGTACTCTTGCTCCTAGAAGAGGTGACAGAGGGTTCTGCTGCCAGTGTCCCTTGCTGTATTTTTTTAAGGGGCATATATGCAAGAATTTTACTACTATTGGTAGTATCAGCTTTTTTGTTGTCAGTGGCAACTGAGGAAAATAAATTCTAATTTGGTTTTGCCATAATAATAGGATGCAGAGCCTCCCTCTAAGAGCTTCATGTTAAGCAAAGCCTCACTATAGGAGGAGAAAGTTTCTGGGTTGTTTTCCAAGGGGCACAGCACGTGGCAGAGCAAGAAACCCAGGGATTCTCATTCTTAGGAGGGAGTCTGTGTCACTGAATCTGCAGGTGCCAGGGGCAGCAGCCGCTCAGGTGCCCCTGAGCATGCCTGAGGCCTGCTCACCTCCAGCATCATGTCTGTCTGACATCCATGGCACTTGTTTCTCTGCCCAGTTGGCATGACAGATTTTTCAATTCAGTCACTGATGACAAGCTGAATTGCAGCCACCCCTGTACAGTCTCCAGCAGCCACACTGCTGTTGATGTCTCTAGAAATTATACTAGCTTGAGACAAAGGTGAGCTCAAGCAGTGGTCTTGTTCATCCCTACTGAGGGACTGTTTCACTGTGCAGCATTGGTGGTGCTCAGAGCAAATCCCAGGTCTGGCATGACCACTGTCCTCAAGAAGCTGCATGTCCCACTGGTGCTCGGGTTATCTCTGTGAACCAAGCAGGGCTGCTGCAGTTCAAAGCAGCAGTCCTCACTGTTTGCATCTTTGGTTACCTTGGCTCTCTCTGGCACTTGAACTCAGTGCTGATCGTCACAGTGCCCATGTACTTTCCACTGGGCCATGGTTTTGGGATATAACATCCCTGGTTTTTTCAAATACACCGTGTGCAGTTGGGGTGCTAAAGCAAGGCTTTGCAGGAGAAAAGATCAACTTCCAGGCAGTGCATGGGAAGGAGGGAGTATGCTAAGGCCATCCTCTGCTACCACATGGTGTGGAAGGCAGATGCAAAACCCAACCTGGGCAGTAGTGTCACAGAGCTGCTGGCTTCATCACCTTTTCTGTGCTTTCCTTTGTAAGTAATGATCTGCTGGAGAGACCTGAACACACCACATCCTGCTAACTCTCCTACCGCAGCCCCCATATCCTTTGGGTTTGTATCCAGCCCATGTTCTTCTTTCTGAATTGTCACCACCACATCCGAAGCTTCATCTCAGGGTTAGCCCTGTGTGCAGTTCCTTCCCTGTCCCTCAATTCAGTATGGTGTAGGTTTTTCATAGTCTGGAGAAGTCCAGGGTCTAACATACAGGATTCTCTGTAACAGTGAAAGGGCTCTGCTTCATTCCCTGCTTTCCTTCACAGTCTAGCTAGAAATGTCTCAGCAGGAGAAAGTTCACTTTTCCATTTTACAGCCTGTAATCAGCACATGGGCTTGAACAGAGTCAAAATCTCTGAGTTCCAGCATCCCACCTTCTTGCAAAATGGCACCAATCATGTCTGCCTCGAGTGCATCAGCTGCTTCTTGTCCTGAGTAGTGAAGTGCCAAATTCAGCTCAAGGATTACAGGATAAATCTTCACCTTTGATGAGCAGTTCAGATAGCAAGTCCAGCAGTAAATGACCTTCTTTTTCTTTCCAGGTACTTTTTTTTCTTGCAATGCTTAAAAAATTCAATGTAAGTCTCTGAAGGACAGGTTTTTCTGTGTGGAAACTGAGAATCTTGCTTTCTCAGGCACCTGTATGAATTTTTGCTGCAGCAGCAATGAGAAGGTTGTCCTGCTAGCTGGCATCTTCCATGTTAGCCAGGCCCTTTCTCCTGCACATCACAAATACTGCTGATGGGAAAAGAGCAGGCTGAAGAAATACTGGCACTTTCATCAATCCTTGAGGTTAACACTTAAAACACACTGACATGCAGGAATCACTCCTAACTGTTTTGTCAAAATATAATCCCTAGGCTTGTTTCCCTGAGAGTAGCAATGAGTCAGGCTGGTAAAGAAGTTGTTATTTCTTCTCCCCAGAAAATGTCCACAGTGCAAAACCGTAACCTGCTTAAGCATTCATCATGCTGAAGGGGAACAGCTACAGCCTAATTCTTTGCTTTAATTCCCTGGTGGTGAGGTGGGGATTATATTTGCACAGAACCTTGCTTGTTCCAGTGGCCATTTCTTGGGCTTTGGCCTGCTAATGAGGAAGAACTTTATTCAGCAAATAACACAGGGAACTGTGCACAGAAAGCTCCTTTCCTGGCTGGTACTGAGATGAACTAGCAGAAAGTTTGGCCATGGGCCCTCCTGCATGAAGACAAATGTCTCAGATAGTGGGGTGCTTGGATAGCCATGTGCAGTCCTGGCATTTATCCCCCTGCTGCACAGCCAGCACAGGGCAGAAAGGTGGAGTGGCTGCTGCTCCCTGAAATACAGGAATATTTGTTTGGCTGGTTTGCTTTATTCCCCGAAGTTTGGCTGAAAGCAGGAGCTGTTTGTGCATTTGCAAATATGCCACAGTCCCTGTGTTCTCTGCGTAGTCTGTTCCTCTTTCAGAGAGCAGCAAGGACAGACTCACTTTCTCTGGGCAGCTGAATGAACAGAGCTTCTAGCATGTGGTCTTGCTGGTCGCAGTAGTCCCTTCATCAAAGGTTTTAGCTTTCTCACACTGAAAGGAAACACATGCCATCACATCTGGAGATAGCTGTCATCCTGAAAACCCTGCTTGTATGCACTGGGAACATCTGCATAAATGGGGCCTGGTACAGTGTCACCCAGCTGAGGCTGTCCTGAAGGTGGATTATTGTAAAGCAACATGTTGCTAACATTTTCAAGGTGAGGTTACTGGCTTCCTGGCCTTGGCACTTGGTTGATGTCCCTTGCATCCAGTCTTTCATGTAGGCAGTGAACTTTGAAGGTATTAAAGTAGGGAAAAAGAAATCAAGTGCTAGAGTGTCAGGGTTTGACGCCAGCTAAGCACCAGGCACCCACGAAAGAGCTATTCACTCATTTTCCTCTGCTATAGCTAAGCAGAGGAGGGGAAATTGAAACAAAAAACATTATGAGTTTAGATAAGGATTAGGGGGAAAAAATTCTAAGGGCAAAACAGGCTCAAAACTTAAACAGTATAAAGAAAATTTATTATTAACAGAATTAAAAGTAAAAAGGGTAATGAGAACTAAAATAAACCTTTAGGACACTTATTTTCTTCCCAGCCTCTCCTTCTTTGCACTGACTGCACAAGAAGACAAAACATGGGGTTTTAGTCAGTCTTTCACTTCTTAAAAATCTTTCTTCAGTATGCTTAAGGAAAGGAGTTTCTTCTGCTGTGCCGTGGGGTCCTTCCCACGGGAGACAGTACTCTATGAATTTCTCTAGTGTGGTTCTAATTTTCACAAACAGCAGACTGCCTGACCTGCTGTAACGTGAGTCCCTCCCACAGGCCAAGCAATCTTCCCAAAACTGCCTATTGTTAGTTATTGTAGTTCACAGGGTTTAGTTTTTTAAGGATAAGCTGTTCTAGTTTGGAAACAAGGGTTCACTTTATCTATCTCTGGAAGCAAGGGTCTTCTCTCTCTGTTCGAGTTTCTCCCTCGATTACAGCTTTTTACCATCCACTTGCTCCAGCGTGAGCACTCTTTCTCACAGGCTGCAAGTGGATCTCTACATCCCCCCATGCACCTCACGAATTACAGGAAAATAATTTTTTGTATTATAGTCCTCACCATGGCTTGCAGAGAGATTTCAACTCCAGTGCTTGGAGCACCTCCTCTCTCTCCTTTTCTGACCTCAGTGCTGCTATGTTGGTTCTCCTCACGTGCCCTCACATTTTTTCCTTTTCTCCGACTAAGAAGGAAATTGTTGTCTGTAAGGTATTATTGTTCTCAAGTTCTATTAAATGAAAAGTTTTTGCAGAGCTTCGCTGCACTGAAAAGGTTGATCTCGTCTGTGCTCCGTGTCAGGGAATTGTTCTAATGCAATACATTGAAACTGAGTTGATTCACAAGTTCCCAAGCCAATTACGTTTATGCAATTCTGCATATTTAAATGGCATGGCGGCATGGGAAATTCCTCTTTTTTGTCCCAACTTTGCGTGGAGGGGTGGCTGGACCGGGCCAAGCCAAGGCCCCCTTCNGGCAGCCCCCAGGTCAGAGAAAAAGAGAAAGTAGGTCACATGGGACGAAGCTGAAAATGGCAGCAGGAAAAAAGGGAGGAGGCGCTTTGGCACGTAACTTAAAAATGCTTCTTGCAAGCCAGGATAAAAACTGTAATATCACATAGTATTTGTGTCTCTTTAATCCATTTATTGAAGAACATGGGGAGACGAAAAATCCGTGCCTGTGCCAGGCTATATAGAAGCAGTGAAAGGCTTTTAGAAATTTTGAAGCAGAGAGCCTTTGTCTTCAGGCTAGAATAATTCATCTTTAAAAAGACTAATAACCCCGTGTGATGGCCCATGACTGGCAGTGTGAAGGGACTGGGAGATTTCATGGGAGAGCTATTTTTTTGCCCTCACTCCAGCAAATCGCTTTTTATCTGGGTGGATTGCTGAGTTGTGAAGGATTCCACGGCATAGCAGAAGAAACCCTTGTCCTTAAGGATAAGAAATTTTAAGAACTGTAACGCTGACAAAAATGCCATGTTTTGTTATTTCCCTTGTGCGGTTTTGGTGGGAAGGGGGAGGCGCCTGTAAGAGAGGGGAGTTTTTGCTTTAATTTCTTATTAATTTCTTATTATTCCTTTTTACTTTCAATTCTGTTAGTAGTAAACTTCTTTATATTCTTAAAAGTTTTGAACCTGCTTTGCATTTCTTCTAATCCTTATCGCACAGAAGATAAGAGATGCAAACAAAACCGCTACACTTCATTGGTGTTTCCGCCCGGTTCCAACTGAACCCTCTAGAGTTCTATTAATGGAAAAGTTCTTGGAGGGCTTCACTGCTGAAAAGGTTGATCTCGTCTGTGCTCCATGCCAGGGAATTGTTCGCCATGTTTTCGTCGCTGGCCACGTGGTCCCTGCCAGGCTTCACCAGCCATTGGCTCCACTCAGCTCCTCTCTTCGTGCAGGGCGCTGAAAAGGAAAAATTGCTGCTGCCCCTGCCCTTCTGTCTGAAGCACGGCTAGTGTCTAAGTTTGAAAGACAGGTGTCTGCTTAAGGAGGCAGCAGCCTCCCTTGGAATGGAAAAATGCAACTCCCCTCCCTCCAAATTTT
>VYXC01006931.1:10199-23521 GCA_013397175.1 Platysteira castanea
TTGATGGGCCCATTAACAGAAAATAGTCCAGAGGGAGGAGGCAGGGAGCACCACCCCACCTGGTCTCAGCAGCTCATGAAAATGGTAAAGGATATCTTACACTATGACGGCTAGTTAAAAGTGGCTAAGCAAGTTCATCGTGAGCCATGATGAGATGGCAGCGGCCGCGCCGCCCCGGCTGCGTGGGTGCTCCCAGTGCTGGTCCCGGCCGCACGGTCTCGGCCGCACAGCTGCTCGCGGCGCCGGGATGGCTCCCCTGGTAGCACAGCCACGGCTGCCACGCCAGGAAGGGTCTCGGTGGCCACACCAGGAAGGGACCTGGCAGTCCCCCCGCCACCCCTCAGAGGGGAAGAGAACTTCCCGCACTTTTTCCTTTCATAAATATGTCATCACAGAGGCATTACCAACTTCTCTAATTGGGCTAGCAGTTTGCCCACTGTCAGCACCTTCAGTGATTGGCTCTGTGCTGGACATAGTAGAAGTTTTGAGCAGCTTTTCCTGCCCACTAAAAACCACACTGTTACAAACGGAGTCAGAAACCTTTTTGGAAAAGGTTAACTCGTTTATTAAAAACAGCAGCTGGAGACGGAGAACTGGGGTAGGCCCAGTTCCCGCATGACAATCCAGAGGATACCCCCGAAAATGAAACCATCACACAGCACCAAAAACCCCTCTCCCTGTTCCCTGGCCACCTCCGAAAAAGAAATGTCCCTTCCTCCCAAAAAATGCAGTCCCGTTATCTCCCCAGAGGGATATTGCCCAACCCCGAGTCCAGATGCTTGCTCTTGGTAAGACTGTCATTTACCCCTGTTCAGCTTTTTGATGGCCCACAGTTGTGAGCTATTTGTCCTGGGCATTGCCTTGGGGTGCTTCTGTTGTTTCTTATCAACTCAGGGAGTCTCTGTTGTTTTATTATCTGAAAATAAGAAACCCCAGCCCCGCATCCCGTAAAGTTGTATTTTAACAACTTAATAACTTTACATTACATCACTGGCCCAAGAAAGCCAAAATTGTTCATAACAACACTGTATTAAACCAACACATGGGGTCAAGGAAGGAGTGAATCACAGGGCTTTTCAAATCTGTAAACATGCATATTCTAGGTTCAGGGAAATTTGGGGGGAGGGACGCACATCACCTGCATGTGCTCTGGTCTTCTTTCTCTTAGAACTGGCAAGCCCATTTCATATAGATTATTGCAGTAGGCAGACTTCAGGTCCTGACTGACCTCTTCTGGATCAGAAACAGAGAGGAAAAACCATTTCATTTCAGCACTGAGAAGCAGCAGTGAGAAACATCCTTCTGAGGTGCAGATCCACTGTGTGAACACAGAGCAAGACTCTTGGTCTCCTCACACTGAGATTCATCTCCAAGATGGATGTGACAGTCCTTCCTTAAACCTTCTTTGGGTGCCTGATATGGCTAGTAACTTCTCTAAGGCCAGAAATCCATTCACTGACACGTTTTCTAGAAGGAGGAGGTTCTTACTCTCAGCTCATACTTCACAGTAAATTGCCCAGTACATTAAGAATAATGGAACTATTTTAAAAATCTCAGCTAGTTAGAGTGGCAGAAAAATTTTCACTCTAATAAGAAAAGGATAAAAATAAAAAAGCCATCTTGCTGGCAGTGCTTTGTTTTGATAACCGTTATCCTCAGACAACCCTGTCTGACCTTGGATTCAGGACCATCATATACTTAGTTCCACACCGAATTCCTATTTCAGTAACATCAGAGTGGTAAATGGCTTTCAGTGTCCTCTGTTCCTGCATGTAAACTTTTCCTGTATATATATAAAGTGTCCTCTCTCTTTTCCTGAGAAAATAGCTTATAAATAAGTCCCAAGCACAGAACCCATCTAGCTAGGAGCAATCTTCACTTTCTTTAAAGATACAGAGGGAAGCAAGCTAATAGTTGCATCTGGTTTTCTGAATATTCCTTTTCTAATTATTTTTTCTTTGATTTTTAATTGGCCAGTGACTAGGCCTTTGTATCTGAGGCACGGTGGCATAATTTGCTTGCTGACATTTATAGTGCTAGATTCCTCCCCCGGACAGCCAGGAGCACCTGTGGTTGCTAGGCAGAACATGTTTTTCTCTACTAAACTCATGTACAGTCACTCTCTTCTGATCTCTGTATTGGCTAGACTATGCTTTGTCTGGGGTTTTCAGGTTTTTAAGTAATGTGGTATTAATGACCTAAATTCAAATTAAAATGTGGGGATTTGACTATTGCCTAATTAGAAATATGTGCTTGGTTGGGGAGGCTTTTCCTGCAAAGCATCTCTGCTGATATAGATCAATAAACATTTTGGGGGTCTGTGATTACGTGGGATTTCAGCCCTCTCTCAAGAGGCAGTAGGGTTTGGTGGTTAAAGCTTTTGGGGGTAGGAAGGGAAATGAGAAATCTATAATATTCCAAGGTCTGCTTTGCATCACCTGGGGAAAGGAGCATTTATCTTCTTCTTGGAGCTTGTATGTGAGTGGGTTTGCAAATTTTGACAGCATATATTATTCCTTATGTTTGTAACCTGCCACATAAAGTCTTTTGGTTCAGTTTCTCTGCTCACTCTTATTTAAAGCAGTACTGCATAAATAATACATAATTTTCACTGTTTCCTCCAGCAGATGGGTATGTATTGATATCTATTTCTGTTTCACAGCCTGTGGTGAGAAAGCCAAGACTTCTCTTCCTGAACCACTTGACTGGCCATGATTTCCTCCTTTAACTTTATTACACGTTGGCTGCTTCCTAGCACTTTCCAAGGTCCAAGATAAATGAGCAGACAGATACCAGGGCTCATTCTTATCAACCCCTCTCATAAACGCAGGACCTACAAAGCTTTTCTGACTGAAACATGAAACAATTCATTGAAATTTTAGGTTGCTCTCCAAGATCAGGATGCAGCTCAACAGAAAAGTAGCAGCCCTCCTTATTTTTTTTCACTAGAGAGCATTTGACCATCTGCTTGTTCTTCCACTGGTGTGTTTCTGTTTTTTTCCGAAGGGTGGGCTTAAGGGGGAAGGATGGCTTCCCTTGTTTGTACTGCAGCTGGCTGTAGTCTGCCAGCTGTGAGGAGACACCAGGGTGCTAAATCTGCGAGGAAGGGCAAAGGCTGAACTCACACTCTAAGATCTTTTGAAGCATTTATATATTTTAAGTGCAGGTAAGACTGTGATTTGTCATCTTTCCCTACTTTTTAAGTGAAAATTACATGGAGCACCCTGTGAGAGATGGGTAAGTGCTGTTGCCCCCTGTCATGGACTGAGAAGTGAAGCACAAGGAAAGCTGAGGAATCAGTGGTACAAGCAGCAAAATTACTCCCTTTTCACATGGCTGAAAACATTCAACCATCAGTTCCCAGTCTTTGCTAGCTGTGAATCTACATTAAGTTTAAGCCATACTTTTCTTAAATTCATGATGTGAACATGGAAGTGGATTTCCTCCACCTTGGCATCTCATAAATGCTATGGCCTCAGTCTAGAAATGGAATCTTCAGTAACCCGTGGAAAAAAAACATTCTGTCATCATCTGCAAACAGAGAAAACATGTCTTTCATGGTAATTGTTGCAAAATGCCAGTGCACAGCACTTCCCAGGGTTGGTCTCTGAGCAGGTTTGCCAGATGTTCTCATGAGTGCAGGAGATGACTCAGGTTTCCCAAGGATCAGCAGTCATTCATCAAGGTGAGAAAATTTCTGTTCCTGACAGGCTTGGAGGATTCTCCTGATCAAGTGAGATTGGAAAGCCAAACAAACTTAAATCCTGCCTGTAACCAGACAGACTCTCAGGCAGAGGTTGCAGGGTTTGTGCCCAAAAACTTCATCAACTTTATTTTCTCCTGGTGCCAGTGATCAGTCTTTTCCAGCTTTCCAGGTAAAAAGTCTCCAGAACTAATGATGGATCAAGGGTAACTCATAATTTCAGTGCAATATGTCTAGTTGTTTGGTTTTCACTAGAATCAGTTGAAATCCTTCTATCTGACTCCAGAAATCCAGACTGGTGCATGTGCATTACTCCAAACTAACAGTTCTCTTTTGAGAATTTGCTTGATGCTTTGATCTAATTCTTGTGCAGTTAAAACAAAGGGGGGATGATTTTTCTTTGCATGCAGTATTAAGCTGATGGTGACACTCTGGCCAACCATCATCTTCTTCAGGCTTTTGGCCTGACACTCACAGTCATCTTGAGTTTGTGGAAGGGCTTCTTCATGGGCAAGTAAGCCTTTCTCAAGTGAGCAGTTTTGCTATTGCAATCTCAGGGTGGAGACACAGGGAACCAGAGCACCGTGGTGAAGTTCATAGGTCTGTTCTGTTCGACCTTGGACAAGCCTCTCATTGTGTCTCAGTTTACTCATCTGAGAAACAGGGATAATCCAATTAAATCACCTCATAACAGGCCTTATAAAGATTAATTAGTAAATGTGGAAATGCTTTGATAATGTAACAGGTAAGGGCCATTATAAAGAATAGTAATTGAGGTAGCTTCTGTCCCTCAGGATTCCCTTTTACAATGGGTGCACTTTCAGCCTTCAGAAAAATCAGGTCTGTAGTGGAACAGATTGGAGATTATGGGGGGAAAAAATACCCTTTATGGGAAAAGTTACATAATCTTTTAAAAATCTCATATCTTAGCATTTAATCTTGCACAGGATTAAGATTCACAACATCAAGGTTACAGTCATACAGTTAGGAATTTAGTGGCTCCTTTTTCAAGTCTTGTTTGAAATGTAATTATTTGCTCTACTCTGTCAGTTCAGTGAAATCTTGTCTGAAATACTGTCTTTTCAAAAAAAAAAGGCAAAAGAAAATACTTTTTTTTCTATTTTGTTTGAAAATGCAGAAGGAATTGTAAATCTGAGTCCAACTGCATTGGTTTTTCTTTTGATATTCTTTAATTTCTGTTGGTTTGGGTTTTTAGTGGAATGGGCTACCTGTGTCCCCTTGCTGGCAGTAACCAGAGCCAGCAACATTGCCTTCAGCTGTCTGGGCCAGGTCCTCTCCACCCTCGGCTTTCAGCGTCTGTGAGCTAAGCCTTTGCCAGGAGTTTTTGAAACACAGGGTAAGTTTTGTCAGGAAGTGGGAAATCTGCTGATTTCCGCAGTTCCTGTTACTGGGCTATCAGAGACAAAATCCTCAGTTCTTTTGGGCTGTGCCTCCCATCTGCTTGTGAAGCAGGGTGAAGAGAGGCTGGCCATGGCAGTGCTTTCCTGGCTGGGAGCAAAAAGCCGTGGTTGACAGATTGGGAAGGATCTAGCTCTTATAGCACAGAGAGGGCATCAAGGTCCCTGCACTCAAGAAGCAATCCTGCGCAGGACAGATGCACGCACAGCCATGCTCTGAACACATCTTGAGCCAAACTTCTAATGTTCATTGCTTGACAATAAAGAAAAAAGCCAATTTCCGCTCCCTTCTTCATTCTCATGAGCAAATGTCAGCTTTTGGAGATTGGATCTGGTTTTAATTTTCCAGGTTTGCTCATTATTAGTAGTGTGCTATCCTGTGAAGAGGAAGAAAATGAGCAGCCTGATTTCCTGAGAACTGACCAGGGCCTAACCTGGATTTGTCTTCCCAACCCAGCTCTCCAGTGAGCAGACACAATGATTATTTTTGGAATCTACCATACCATGTTCCACATTTTTAGCCAAACATTAAAAGGATGCTTTGTTTTTGGAGTGTATTCATACTTCCTCTCTTATGAGACCTCTGTGAGGTAAGAATTATTTTCTCCCACGTGTGAGGAAACTGGTAAAAAGGAAACCAAATTACTTGTTTCAGATCCCATACATCCTTTGTGGGACAAATCAGATTTTGCCTTAACTGGAAGCCCAAACTGTCATCTACTTATCTGCACTTCAAAATCAGACTTTATTTACCACTGTATTGCAACAACCTGAATATCAGGTCTAAGACACTACTGTAAAACTGTAGTCTCCTCATGATCATCCAGGTAGTCTGTAGTGAGTCCATCATCCCTCTGTGTCCATGGCCAGGTGGGAGTTGTGCTTTTACATTATAACAGCTTTTGTATATAGACTTGACTTTCCTGTGCAATACCTTTTATTGCTGGGCCAGTGTCTGGCCTGGCAAGAACTTTGTCTCTTTCTCTTAAACTCAGACTTTGATATTGGTCTAAGTTTTTTGTTGCTTGCAACAGAAATCACAAGTAGAAAGCTAAGAAAGGAGGCCACCAGAAACAGATTTTCCAAGTGGGCATTTTTGTGCATTTCAGAGACTGCACCAATCTCATTGGAAATGCACTTCTCCTTTTTGTTTAATTCTTAAAATATCAGTGTAAAAGTATAACCAGGTTAGTTTTTAGATTGCTGACAAAGTTTCAAGTTACAAGGATTGCAAGAAGAGAAGTACTTAAAAATGAGATGAAAGCAGGGGTTTCTGTATAAGCATTTCATTTTATCAGTCCTTGATTGCTCTCTTAGTGTTCACTTGCACTGGAGCTCTTTCCTCAGGAGGTGCTGCTGCTTTTAGTGGAGAGAAGGCAGTCTTCTGTTTTATGGATTTGCAAGTTCAGCATCAGCCCCTCGAGAAGGACCAGTGTTTGTTATCCTATGGCCTGATTGAAAACAATAGTTGCATGCCCTAGTTAGATGTTGAGTCCCTTGGAAAGCAGAGTGGATACTTGTCAGAGTCAGGATTTCAGAGCTGGGCTATGTGTTTGTACAGCTTTATTTAATTCCAAGTTACCCTTGGGTTATTTAATTTCCTGACAGCTGCAAAAACAGTGTTCTCAGATAACCATGGCTTCTAATTAGGCAATGTGCCTAAAATGGTAGAATGGTTTATTTGACCATGACACTAATGTTTTGTATGCAGCTTGGAGATGAGAAAGTCAAGCAAGTTGGACTTCCAGCGTCCTTTGGCAGAGCTGTGTCTCTCTTGTGATCCCCAGTGAATAATGCCAAGGGCATGCTTGCTTCTCTGCTTCTGCGCTTCAAACACCTCTCATTGTTTTGGACTGTGCCATCAGTAAATCTGCCTTTCAGCTGGAACCGCCTTCTAGAAATATGTTTTATCAGCACAGCAGGACTAACATGACTTGCATAGCTGAGGCTACAGAGCATTCCAGGGACACACAGACAACAAGAAAGCAGGTGAGACTTACCTATAGCTGAGGGTTGTAGCTTCTTGGGGTTTCTGTTACACTTCATAGCTGCCCAGATGTTGCTTTTATGGCTTGTGCACTTAGTACACAATCAGGCAGTGATAGGAATAAGCATACAAGTAAACTATTCTTCCAAATCATTTATTCAGTTTAGGAAGGTTGTTAGCATCAGCTTATGTTAATTACATCCTGACAAGATTTGTGCTTGTGAAAGGTTTATGCTTTGGGCTGTACAAATTGATGATCTCTAAATTCCCTCCTGTGTCAGCAAAAAGTGGCTATTGGAGGGTTTGTCACCTCCTTTAATTCTTAGACATCCCTTGAAGTCTTGAATCTAAAAGAAAATAGGTAATTTTTTTCTGCCATTTTGCTCCCTATTTTAATTCTTTTCCAGAACTCATAATTCTGGCAATTTCCATACCACTTCTTACCTGTTGCAGAATTTTTTAAGTTCTTTAAGATCCTGTTCATATAACCATGATGCAAAATTGCACTCTGATAAATCAAATGCCTACTTAAAAGTTTTGCAACTTTAATGCAGTCAGAGTTCATCCCTGCCTTTCAGCTGAGCACTATTTACATCATGCCCTGTACTGCTGACCAGTGGCTGTTCAGGTTTCTGTGTGGATTCTCTGTAGCCATTTGCTTTTAGGTGACTGATTGTGCTCAGATACCGTAATACAATGAAAGAGAGATTACTGCATCAATTGCAGTGTAAATAAGAGTGAAAAATTACTCTCTGTAATAATCTGGCTTTACCCAGTTCTTTTGAGATGCTGGTCTCTTTGAAGGAGCTGTGGATGTTGGCTCAGATTGGCTTGTGGCTATATGAGCAGTGCCCATGGGCTGTCCTCTGTCTAAGATCAGGAGGGATAGAAGATGAGCAGGAAGTTTTTATTTTTCCTTCCCTACTACAGTTCCCTACCAGTCAGTAACTGAGGGATTCCTGAATTACAGGTTGAATCTGCATTACCATATTTAATAGTTATCAGTATACCAATCCACCATAAAGTTGTCTAACACTTTACGAAGCCTCTTGATTCTTTTGGTCTCCATGACATCTTCTATCAGCGCTCTGATAATTTCATTTGGTTTCAGGTGTTGTCTGTTTGCAGTGTAGCATGATGATGTCTGTGGTCTTACTCAGTTCTCCTCTCAACAGTTCTTAAGGATCTTTGAGCATCAACTTGTTGTTTCTCAAAGAACTGTCCACAGTGTCTCCAAGACTCTTGGGAAAGAGGATAAACAGAGCCATAATAAAAATACAAAATAACATCGGTTGTGCCAGGTTATCCTGCAAATGTTCCTCCACTGAGACTGCTTACTCTTATTTTTCTTAAAAGTCCAGGGGAACAGCTTCGCTTTCGAAGACAAATTATTCCTTTTGATGAGCTGTTTCACAGTGTATCTTCCCATAAAATCCCATCTCTGACAGCTGTATTATAGCTATATATATATATATATATATATACTCTTAACAGAAAAAATCCAGTTGATTTTCTCATGATAGAGAAGAATAAAATTCTAAAATAAGAACACTTCATCCCCAGAAGACAAATCAAAGTAATTACAATATGTTTGGGTTCAAACCTCCCTCTCTCTCTCTGTGAATGTGCTTATCAGTTTGAATCACATAGTATATAAATCCTAAATCCTGACTAGAATCAAATTTAGGTGTAAGATGCAATGTGCTTCTTCAGAGATGCAATTAAGCTTCCTTCAGACTACCATAAAAACTCAGGTATACTTTCCTTCATAATCCTTCTCCAAGATTTCTGCAGACCATCTAGGCACAGTGGTAAACATGTTCCCAGTTTTGCTTGTCCATTTTTCTTTTGGGTTCGCTCTCTCTGGGATTTCCAGCACCGTGTTCTCCCAAAACATTCTCATGTGTATTTGACAAGATTTACCCCCTTCAGTTCCAGCTTCCCTACTTCCACATTTATTGAATTTTTATTGTTGGAAAGAACTGTATCTCCACAGTCACAGTCTGCATTTATCGAAAAAGTTGGTTTTGGAGTACATGAAATTGAAGAGGTTGAAGAAATGTGAGAGGCTACTTTTCAAAGACTGGCAGTGTCAGCAGCACTGGCATTGTGGCTGACAAGCCCATGGAGGGTCCCCAGAAACCTAATTTCTTTATCTTTGTGTCTTTCACATTGCTGAGCAGATTGCAAGCACTAAGTAACTGTTAATCTCTGGAGCCCTGCTAAAGTAACCGTATCTGCAAGGTATTTATTTATTTGTTTTTCTTTTCTGCTTCCCTGGTGTTACGAATGGATGATGTGGGTTTAAGTAAGTCCCTGCCTTTTGCCCAGGCCTCTGGCAGCAGGCAGTAGCTTTACTGGGGCAGCCAGCACCCCAAGACCCGCTCTCATTCACAAGTTCTTTAATAATGGCTGATCCAGTCTGTTACAGAATGAATTATTTATTTAACAGACACAAAAGTAACAGACATAAGACTTAAAACAGACTACTACTACGCAGGAATAAGACAAAAAGAGACGACTAGTATTACACACGGGGTTAAAGGTGCCATTAATTTTACAGCTAGTGAAGAAATAATATAACTTAGGATCCAGTGTTTCTTACCATCCAATTGTAATAGAGCGTACATCGAAATCCTTTCCCTCAGTTCCCAGAAAAGTAACCACGGAGTTGCATCCAAGCCTCGGGAGGAAGTCACCTTGCACGTTCCCAGGGAGTGTGTAACAGACTTCTGCCTCTGTGATAATCTGTAGTACTTTTATAGTGTAAAGCAGGCCTTTTGGTCACTGATGTTTTTTTCTTTTCTCTCTTCCCACATCTGTTCTCCATACCAAGGTGCTGATTCTTGGTTAGGCTGGCAGACCCTTTGGCACCAGGAGATGATACCTGCTGGGCCTTGCCCACCTTGGTTATCTCTCCTATCTGCACTGGCCACCTGTGGTGGGGAGAGGGTGATAATGCCCTGCCACACCTGGGCTTGGTTAAGATGTTTATTTACAGAAATGCTTTGAGCTGAACTTGTATACTTAAGAGTTGCCAATGTATATATATTTATTCAGGGATACAGAAGAGATTTAAGAGAAAAAAAATTTAGCTCCCTTTTTTCAGAAACTTGTCCTTAAACTCTAGCTTAAAACTGAAAAGTATATTGGATTTTCATTATATCTGCCAGGACCAAACCAAGTTTTTCTGTAGTTGGCAAGTTAAAAAAGCAGCTCACACATGGACACTGACATTCATAAGGGAGGCAAACTCAGTAGAGAAGGGAATCTTCAGCAGCTAGATGACAGGTTGTGTCCTGACCTTTTGAGTACTGTTGTTGTACTGCTAAAATCCTCAGGTTTTAAGTTTGGTGAATTAGGTGTTTTATTTTGTTTCTTTTAAAAAGTTAGAACTGAGCTTTTGGAGAGATGGGATTAGAATTTATGTGGACCATCATATGGATAAACCTCTGTTGGATGCCTGTTCTTGCATTTTAGCCAGTGAGCAAAAACAAAGTAGGCTCTTGTTTGCAGGAGTGCCTGCTCTGATGGATGTTTACCATGGGTTTTCATGCTCTAAACAGAGCAGAGATCATTTTTCCCCCAAAATTCATTTTTAGAATTTGTATAAACAAATTCTTGACCTAGATGAGTTCTCCCAACACACCACAATGTGCCTGATTTTAGTGGCTTGTATATACCTTTCTTTACAAGGAAATGTATTTATGTATCCAAGAATCAGGGACAATCCATGCAAGCTTCTCAGATTGTCTCAGATTACCACCCATTTGGATAAAAGGCAACCACAAACTGAAACCAGTTTGCTTTCAGAAGTGCAATCTGTGCATCTCATAAACATGAAGTCCAAAAGAACTGCAGAGTGTACTTCACCGACCCCAAAGGAAAACACTCATGAGAACAGGAGGTTTAATAGCTCTTCGTGGAGTAATGACTGCATCTTTAAGGCATTTGCACCTGCTTAATTTTAAGCATATTAAGCTGGGTTTTAGCAGGCCACTTGTGTGCTGAACATGGCTTCAGTATCCAAAAGATGAGGACCCCTCTTCTTCTGTGCCATAGAAGTGGGGAAAGGCAAGGCAGTTGGATGAGCCTGGCTCTTCACAGTGGGGAGGAGAAGGGCATCAGCAGATATCTTCTCCAAATGGGAGTCTCCTTGGGTGGCTGGGATTGACTTGGGTTCTGTGACAAAGGGTGTCAATGTTCTGTTGGCAGTGCAGAACACTGGATTTGGAGCAGGGCTCTTTTATACAGGACACAAGGCATGTGCTGGGGTACTCACTGCAGAGCACTACAGTGTTTCAGACAGTGTTTGTCACTGATTCTCAGTCCTTACCCAGCTGCTTTAAAAAGTTGCTTCGGCTGAGAAGTTTCTGGAGGGAAATTTACTAGGGAGAAACCAGCCTGTTCTATAGAGATTCCTGTGGTTGAGTTCAGTAGGGTTTTGATGGACTCTTCTCAACTGGAACGGTTTTGTTGTCAGTTTTGATTAATTGGGCTCCTGACATAGGGTGCAGTCTGCTTCCTTGCTTGAAAATGGAAAGGTGATGGTTTGAAAGCACTCAGGGGAAAATTGGGTAAAGGAAAAGAGTTAAATACTGCTTTTCATCTGGTGCTTTATGTGGGTTTGAACTTTTCTGTTTCTTTTTTTTTTCTCCAGTGAGCTCAAGGCAGCTGATCTCTGGTCTGTGACTAGGTCTCCTAGCCTCTGCCATGGCATAAAGAATGATAGTCATGTGGTCCAGGAAGCAAAAATCTGAAAAGCTCTTGTGTGTTTACCAAGTACTTTTCTTCCAATCGGCCATTGCAACTCAAAGGTTGTAGGTGGCAAGAAAAGTTTGAACAAAAACACAGAAGCTCCTTATTGACAAGATAAGCAGAAGGCAGAGAGGCTTAAAGTGACCAATTTCCCATACAGAAAAGGGCTTTCTTACTGATCTGTGTGTGACTAAGTTCAGTTGCTGAATAGTGACAATAATATAATTTCTACAGTGGATAGATATGCAATAATTTACTGTTTATCTCCCAGCTTCTTTCTTCAGTTCTAACAATGTGGCTATTCATGGATTAGAGAGTAAGACTGATTTGGCCTTTTTCCTTTGAGGTGAGTGAAACAAGGCAGCTGCTTGTCAGTATAAGCCTAAATTGACCTGATCTCCAGTTGGGTGAAATAGGGGAGTAAGAGCTGGAGTCACTGATACACATTGTGTGGGTAGTGCAACCAGTGAAAACACATTGAGCTTATAAAGAGAAGGCACTTGTACTCAGAAGTGCGAGAGTGAAATTGTGTAGAAAATTCTGTCAACTAATGGTCTGAAAAATATCCTGCAAATGCTATTTTCTACTCTTACTTGTAATTACATCTTATACATTAATAGCCTGAACAACTGGAGGATCACACACATTAATGTCACAGTTCACTTGGGACGATTTGTTTTGCAAGATAATGAACTGTGTCAGCAAAAGTTTAACACTTGCTCTAGGTGGGGCTGACAGTTTAGCTTTCTAGTAACTTTGCTAGCATTTCCCAGTAAAATGCCCATGGTCTTTGAGTAAATCTCTGTGAGATTCATTAACCTGGGGGGAGGTTATGCCATGACTTTCTTCAATTTCTTTTTTTGTTGTTGGTGGTGGGTTTTTTGTTGTTGTTGGGTTTTTTTGTTGTTGTTGTTTTTTGGTTTTGTTTGTTTGTTTGTTTGTTTGTTTAAGGCGTTCTGAGGAGCAGCTTGGAAGGAAATACTGCAAAATATTGACAATTTCTTTTTTTGAAGAGCTCTAGTCCTCTCATGCCTTGGCAGTGGAGGTGTCTGCATGAGAAGGTACCTTCACCTTATTGAAGTCATTCGGCCCAGGCAGAGGTTTGTGCACCCTGGAGTTTTTCAGCCACAGTGTCAGGAGTGTGTCACAGTTTTACACTGCTTAAAAGCCAGGCATCCGCAAGAATCGTAACAAAGGGTTCATAAGTTCAGATAAGGATTAGGACAAAAAATACCCTAAGGGCAAAACAGGTTCAAAGCTTAAACAGTATAAAGAAAATTTACTATTAACAGAATTAAAAGTAAAAAGGGTAATGAGAACTGAAATAAACCTTTAGAACACTTTTTTCTTCCCAGTCCCTCCCTCTTTCCCACTGACAATGCAGGGAGACAAAACATAGGGGTTTGGTCAGTCTTTCTAAAAACTTTTCTTCACTTCATTCAGGGAAAGAAGGGTC
>VYXC01006932.1:0-20969 GCA_013397175.1 Platysteira castanea
TTCTGGTTTCTATATGAATATTAATTCACAGAGGTTTCTAGGTTTGTAAGCAACTCCCTTTGATTTAAATGAAGCACCTAACACCAGCAGATCTACTCTTTTAATGTTATTCTTGTCTCATTGAGCTATTTCACCATTGATTTCAACAGGGGAGGAATTCAGGTTGTGGTGTAATTGTAACTATAGTTATTACTACAAAAGAGAAATAAACTTGCATGTCCAGTACCAATAGAGGGAACTCATGTTTCTTCTGGAGAGCTTAAAAGCCTGTCTTATATTTCTTTGCATTTCTTGCTTTCATGAGATCATTTTGACCCCTTTGTGGTCATGTATCAAAAAGCAAGGTCCTTTTTTTTATTAAAGGTAAAAGGACTATGGCATACACCAGCAAATAAAATGCCATACTGTGTGTATTTATTATAAATTTTATTATAAAGGATTCAAACTTCACTGGCTGATTTGGCTGATCTTAGTAGTAGACAAAACTTTAAAATACTTTATGGTCAGAATAGTTAAGAGCATAGAAAAAGCAAATAAATACAGTGAAAGGAGAACAAAGTAGCATCTAATAAAAGGATTTAATATTTATCTTGTGCTTTTTATGAGAGGAATAACTTTTGAGGCAAGAAAATGTTGATGTCTATAGGCATTTCGTTAAGCTTCACATTTGGCACTGAATGGGAAGTATTTGGCTAAACTGAAAAAATGGTTTTGAGCCAAGTATTCTAAGGTAGGCAGAACAGTGGCTGAGAGGGGAGCCAGGCAAACTGGCAGATGGGGAAAATGGTGGAGTGAATGGAGTTATCCAGAGAGGAGCTCTGCAGCAGGATGCCTTGGAATTGCTCTGCTTGTTGCATTCGCTTAGTGAAACCAGTCTGAAAGGAGCAGTCTGCTGATGTAGGTTGGGAATACCAGCAGTAGTGAGGCACTAGAGCCTGAGTCATACAGCTGGGACTGTGAGATCTTGACACCTGCATTAGACAGGAGAAGGAAGTGTAGTAGTACAAAATAGAAAATGATGTATTTAAGCAGTAAATAAATTGATAGGAAGAACTTGTGGTAGAAGAATTTTCCGTGTCACTGGGGTGCAAATGAATAGAAAAAAATCAGTGTAGTAATTGAGCAAAGGACGATGAATATGAGCAAGTAATTACTACACACATGGAAGAAAGTGGAATGGAGTCAATATGACAGATAATATAATCTATGATTATTAGAATTCCCAAAGGCTCTACTAAAGAGGTATTAAATAGGCATATGTTTATTAAAGCATTTATTCATATAAATTGTGACCAGTATTACTGTATTGCTTGTGTGAGGGTCACCTGGTTGTCATCTAAGAAGATCAAACAAAGGATGTTTCCTGGATTCTGTTCAGACATTAGGGCATAACAGAATGAGGAAAGAAGACTAATGCTCCATTTGTTTCTTTTGTTCTGTCCTTCCCAATGCTGCCTTTCCTGTTCCCAGGGGAAGTAGATTGTAAGGAGATGGGTGACTGTGTGCCAGGATCAGGATCTGCATCTACAGACTTGTGCCTTCCCGCGCTTGATTACCTCAGGAGATGTTCTCAGGTATGATGAACAATCTTATACAGGCACTAACCTAGCCTAGGAAACAATTCTGACCTGCAGGCTTTGCATCAGTCATTGGATGATTTGCATGAACCCAGCAGAGTCTGTGGTGACCCTGATGGTAATACCCTGCACCGCCAAATGGACAGTGGTGATCTGAGGGAATATCATACCTTCTAGGCCAGTTAGCAGTGGGAAAGCGGAGGAGATAAAAACACTCAGACCCAGGGAGCATATGAGAAAATGTGAATGCTCAGAACCTAGAAATAACATTACTCAAAGCTAAATTCATTCTTATTTAAATAGTAACCATAAACAGTGTTGGGAATAAAAAACAAAAAAACCAAAACAAGTTGAGCATTCTTATATCTTAAGAACAACAGGTTACACCCTCTGAAATGCAGAAGCATCTTACTTGTACCATGCAAGCATATCTGAAGCTCAGGACAACTCTCTAATAATTAGAATACTGGCATGTTTCTTGTAATCTCCTTGGACACAGCACATATTATTATCCAGGGTTATCTGGATAATTTTTGTCTGATTTTATAATATTGTTTGTATTTCTATAGCACCTGCCGGACTTCTTGTTGAACCCAGGCCATGTTTTTTTGGGTACAATACAAATGCACAACAAAGGATATTACCATTGCTGAAAAGACTTAATACCTAAATGCAGAGATAATGGGTAGATTCAGTATGCAGACTAAGAAAAGAAGGGAAGAATAAGGCGACTCAGAATAATAAACAGTGGACATACCAAACTCAACTTGCTATCTTGTTCATCTAAAAAAAATCAGTAAATATATGTGTATATCTTAATATCTGTTCTGTCTATACACTATTTGCACTACATTGCTGTTCCTCATCCTTACAAACCCCAGTTCACAGTGAGGGAGAAATATTTTCTCCTCTTTAAAAGAAGCAGCCATTTATGTCTTGTTATACCTTTTAACTTGCCAGTAAAAGAAGAACAGGAACGACTAACAAAAAGTCCTGTCTGTATATTACACGTACATTATTTTCTTAGACCTGATAAAATGCTGGTAGTGTCCCTGCAATAGCACAATTCTGCAGTTTGTATTTGTTGTGTAATGGACAACCCAGGCAATGACACTCTGAAGTAAACCTTTACAAACCCTTTCATCAGTATTTACTTTGTCATTCAGAGGCTCAAAATATTCTGTGTATGGCTAACAGAGCTTCGTAGGTCATAGATGCAATCAGTGAGTTGTAACGTTTGACCCTCACAGATGAGAAGAGAGCACACTCCCATCTCGGAAATGTGTTATTTAAATTGCTGCTCTCCCTCTCTTTACCCACTAGCCTTTACTTGTCAGTGAACTGAAGACTTCTGGCCTCTAATTGTGTTTGCATACCTTTTATTTTATTTTAGGTACTTGGGTTGTATGTGATCTCTTTTACAAACGTTCCCATGGATAGTTATCTTCTCGTTTTTTCTCTCTCTTGTCTTCTCCACCCTCCCAAGTTGTTAGCCAAAATCTATAAAATGCCCTTGAAACCCATCTTCCTCAGTGGCCGGCTGGTTAACTTGCCCCGAAGAGCACAGGAGCAGTCAGCCAGCAGTGAGGATGGGATTGAGTGCATCCTTTCTGACTTTGATGATGACACTGGTAAGTGCATGGAAAGCAGTAAATGCAGAATTAGTCAATTGCTGCTTCTATGTGTTGCTGCACATTTTGCCAACTGCTGAAAGCAGAAAGGAGGGAAAGCTTCACAGTTTATTGTCTCCTTGGTGTCTACACACACCTATGTGGCGCGCACAGAGCTTGGAAGTTCAGGTCCTGTCTCTTTCTTTATGTAAAAGATACAGCTCATATATAAGAAAAATACAACCCCTCTCTTAGGGCAAAATAACAATATTTTGATTAACAATTATTTTGATTATCCTGATATTCGTAATACAACCATTGTGTATTTCTGAAAGCTAACACAAAAATATTTTCTAGACCACAGCTGAAGTAAAGGAGTGAAAACCTTTTAAAGTTGGTATTGGCAGGCCTACCTTTAACAGAAAAAAATACCAGTATTGAGTTACTGTCTAGAAAGATAAAGAATAATTGTTTAAATGTTTCCAAACGTATGTCCTGTGGTCTGCTGAAATAAACAGTGAATTTCTGAAGCCCAGAAAAAGCACTATGACCTTCAGAGAAAACAAGCAGCATTTGTCTCTTGATTATTTGTGTGGTTTATATGGGTTGTGGATTAATCAGGTGTTGGATGAACTAATGTGTGCAGAGCCAAGCAGTAGAGGAACGCAGCCTTACAGCTTCTGGGCTCGGGAGACCTTCACAGCAGTACAGTCACTTTTGAATATGTGAACTACTGAGCTGTTCCATCAGGCTGCCTCAGTGAGGAGTCAGCTGCAACCTGGCAGGAAGCAGGCTGACTCCAGTGCATTTCATTCATGTGCCTCACCAGACTGGTCCTTGGTACCTACTTTTATCTGGACTCTTCCACCGTATGGATTGTCCTGTTCCACTGCTACCCTGCATAAAGGAGAGAAAAGCTGCTCTCTGAAACCAGAAAGTCACAAGTCCTAGTTTTTCACAAAACAACCTTTTACTTCCCTTTTTCTATGCTGGGTTTGGTTTGGTTTGGTTTTTCTTTCTCGGGGGATTTTAGGGTATTCACCTGGGATGTAGGAGACCCTAGTCATTGAAGCCTCTGCTTTGAATCAAACTTGGAACTTGACCTAGGGTCTCCCCACCTCAGTTGCCTACTGTTCTGAAGCGACTCTGCCTGTCAATGTCTTGCTGTAAATGGGAATATCACCCTGCAGCAAATAAACCTTCTTTTGGTTCTTGTCAGAGCTAAGCACTGAGACTGTCACCCAGTTTGTTGTTTACATGGCAGTGGTGTTAGGACATTGCTAGGCAAACTGACTTCACAAAGACACAAGGCAGTCTTCACCTGGCACTCTAGTGCTCAGTCAGTAGCAGGATGAGGCAAAATGTTTTAGCCTACTTTGCCATAATTGCAGTATATTTTCATAGTGTATTTGATTTCATGCTGGACTCTTCAAGAGGATGTTTTAGAGATACTCAGTTCTCCCAGATTAGAAAATGTCCATATTTCATTCTGAGTCATTTGTGCTGTTTCCTTATCCAGAAGTATCATTAAAGTCTAACTGACTCAAAACAATGTCACCATACATACTACCCTCTGGAAGTGGTGTGAATAAATAAATGATCGACCAAGTTATGAAGTAATGATTCCACTGTTTTTCCTTGTTTCTCAGGAAGATTTTTGGAGTCAGCAAGCTCAGTGAATCTTGAACAAAGTTCCCTCTTATATTGCTTTTAGAACATAAATAGCCAGCAAGCATCATTCAGATACAGACTACATCAACATAGCTACCACTGGCAGAGAACATGGACTTATTAGTGAACCAAAGTAAAATCCATTTTAGCCTAATGAACCTATTGCCTTCTAAGGCAGCCTAACTCAAGAGTGTAATGTGCAAGATCCTTCTAGCTGTTCATGATATCATGGCGAACTAGCAAGTACTTAGGGGATCTGTGAAAAATTGAAGGTCAGCCATTCCTAACCATCTTCAAAACTGTATTGAAAACTAGTTGTATCCCATAATCTTTTAGGGGGTACCTGTTTGCCAATGTAGATGAGAGCTCAGCTGTATCCTATCTGCTGTTCTGGCAGTTGTCCAGCTTTGTGACCTCTTTAGATGTTAAAGATGACTTGTGAGGCAGCCTGATGATACCTCATGAGACATTTTTACTGGTCAGTTCTGAGTACCAAATAGAGCCAGTTAAATTATAGCTAGTGTCCTCGGGAGCCTTACTTAAAAGCATAACCTAAAGGAGTACAATCTATTCTGGGCAGCGTTGGAGATGAGGTTTTATTTATATTTTTTGTGGGATGTTTTACGCAAGGTTAAAATGACTGGACTAGTAGGAATAGTGAAGTATGACCAGAACAAGGTGTACATGGACAAAGAAGGACAGGACAAAACACAAACTTCATAAAAAGGGGGGGAAAAATCATTTCAAAAATAGCTGTTGCCCACAACCATTACACAGCAACAGTAAACATGCAAGAACCACGATCTTTAAGTTACTTAGTTAATTAATTTCCATTACTTTCTGAGGGCAAGTTTCACCTGTGGTCAATGCAGTATCTTACTCATGGTTTTTAATCTTTCTTTCTTTACTTGTAGGCCTTATCAATGTCTGGATTATTCTGCTGGAAGAATTAACAACTGCCATATCCAACTGTCCCCGTCAGCACCAGCCTCCTACTTTGGATCTGCTCTTTGAGTTGCTGAGGGACGTTGCCAAGACACCTGGTAATGAAAGGGATTGATAAAATGTGAGCTAATGGAGTCCTAACCAAACCTTTTAGACTCCAAAACCAGTTCTGTAAAGTATGTTACTTGTGTTAAAGCTACACAGAGACATTCTGTACTAGAAAGGGAAATCTCAAGAGTTTGGTAAGTTGTTCCAGTGAGTGCATCATTCTGTTGACAAAAGGCATCTTGTAAGAGTATATGGAACATATGCCTAAATTCGTTGCACAATACAGAGGTGTGGTACTCTATCGATGTCCTAGCCACAGAAAATGTTTGCTTCGTGTCTCAGAAATGGAAAGAGAAAATCACATAATCCTGCAGATCTGCTGGGAAAGACTGCAGGTAAACAGTTGGCTAAATGTACCTCATAACTACATCCAAAACACTTTACCACTCTCAGCCACAAAAAAGTTTCAGAACCTCCTTCCTTCAGCATTACCCCAGGCTTCAGCTTGGAACAAGTTAGCAAATTTACTGAGCATGTAGGCTTTGTAAGCATATATATACAACCATTATTGTGTTTATTTCAAGGACCAGGATTTGGCATTTATGCAGTTGTACATCTTCTTCTTCCCACGATGTCTCTTTGGCTCCATCGTAGCCATGGTGACCATTCTTACTGGGACGTGGCATCCTCTAATTTCAAGCATGCCATTGGCCTTTCCAGTGAACTTGTAGTGGAGCACATTCAGAATTTCATACACTCAGGTATGTCATTATAGTATCACATCTACTGTAATCAGTGACATGTTACTGAACAGCTATTTGGAGAGGTGGTTTCATTGCTTTTTTGGTTGCTCAAGCATAAAATAAGAGGAGGGTTAAAAATTTCTAATTGGGATTTTTTTTTCTTTATAGGGTTTAGAATTATGGGGAAAAAAATTGTAAAACATTTACAGAAGTTATTAAAACCAGCGTCCTTCTCAGAGGAGGGCTATCTGCAAAATTAAAAGATCATAGTCTTTAGGATACTTCCCAAAAGGAGATACAAAGACTTTGATCATAAGGAACTAGAATATCAGAAACAGGATCTAAGATAATTTCTCCTGTATCACTTTGGTCCAGACATTTTATATTGTTAACTTAAAAAGGATTGTTCTTATTTCAACTTGATGTGATGCATGTTTCAATAGCTGCATAAAAAGAATTTGGTTTTGCAAATTCTCTGAATAGCAGTAAGTGTTGCAAGACTGGTAATCTCTAATTATAATGAAAAGGCAGTGATGTCAGAATCAGTCTGTGTCTTTTCCTTATAGATATTGGTTATGAAAATATGATCAATACTATGTTGAAAGATCTTTTCAAGTTGCTGGTAGCCTGTGTAGCAGAACCAACAGAAATTATATCCAGAGTTGGCTGCTCCTGTATCAGGTAATCCAATCTGTTCACTCTTAGCGTATTCAAAAAGCTGTCTATGTCTTTGCAGAACTTGTGGACTAAGTTGGTTAACATCTCACAAGAAGTATACAATATGTCTTAGCCCTTGTTATTGGAATAATGAATTTTAGACTTACTGGCCTTCTCTTGGTGTTTTCAGTCTGCTTCAGAACCTGTGATTTTAGGCATTACTATGAGTATGATTCTCAAAAAAAGCACTTGTACACTACTTATATGTAGTTAGTCAATAATTGATCCCTAAGAAGAAGGGTGGCATTTACAGGTCTTTAGAGGAAATTAGCACCTTTCAAAGTCTTCAGGTTATTGCAGTCATAATCAAAGTAAGCACTGCATTTATATAGTTACATAGTGTGTGGTTCTTGTGGCAAGATGACTACTTAAAGAGGAAAAGCAAAGGAGAAAAAAAAGAACTATAATTACAAAAATAGGTCAGGGTAACAACTGAGGAGCTTGAATAACATTAGCTAGCTACTGAGTAAGCCTTTTGTTCTGTTTTCATAGAATCATAGAATGGTTTGCGTTGGAAGGGACCTTAAAGATCACTTAGTTTCAACTCCCCTGCCGTCGGCAGAGACACCTTCCCCTAGACCAAGTTGCTCAAAATCCCCATCCGGCTTGGCCTTGACATTTCCAAAGATGGGGATTTTCAACCTTCTCTCTTTATAAGTAAGAATTGTCTAGTTCCTTCTTGAACATGGTAACATTTTCCTGTGTCCTTGCAGGTATGTGTTAGTGACAGCAGGGCCGGTTTTTACTGAAGAGATGTGGAGGCTTGCATGTTGTGCTTTGCAGGATGCATTCTCTGCCACTCTGGAGCCAGTAAAGGTAAAACTGCCATTTTGCTGTCAGTCAATATATAATCACATAGTGGATGCACTAACTTTTGATGGGCTGTTAATTTATCAATTCACAATTAAACGTGTTGGACCAACAATAGGGATTGAAATCAGTTTTTCTAAACACATACAGACAACACTAGTAGCTTACAGTTCAGACTTATTTTAAATTGCCTTGCCAGTATGAAATCAGAAGAGTTCAGTAAGTGAAAACTTCCCTTTTGATCTATTTCTTCCTCTGGATTGACAAAACCTAGGTAGAAGACAACATTGCTTTGCTGTAGCTGCATGCTCCATATAGACTAGGTTTCAACTCGC
Organism: Platysteira castanea; assembly: GCA_013397175.1. Taxonomy (NCBI): domain Eukaryota; kingdom Metazoa; phylum Chordata; class Aves; order Passeriformes; genus Platysteira; species Platysteira castanea. The sequence goes on from VYXC01006932.1 coordinate 8,457, forward strand.
TGTCTGTTTTGTAAACGAAAAATCCTGTGAAGTCTTTGCAGACCAGTGTGCATAAGAAGCTGTACTGCCTTTAAGTTGGATATATTAATTGCTAGATGGCAGGTGACTAGCTGATGGGAATGGGACAGGTCACCGAATCTTGTATTTCACACAAACAGGCTGGACGTGGCTACAGTCACTTGTTTAACGCACGGTGAAAGTCTGATGTTGTGTCTCTCTATAGAACCTGTTGGGCTATTTCCACAGTGGTTCTGAAAGCTTTAGTGGAGATGCCTGTGAAGTGAAAGTGGCAGCCCCTTCCCTCTCGCCGAGTGCTGAAGCTGAGTACTGGAGAATCAGAGCCATGGCACAACAGGTACTGACAGATGTTTCAGGGGAAATCAGAAAACCTTTTAAACTTGGAGCTTTTCTCTATGAAGGTGTATTTTTTCCACCATCTTCCTCACAAGGCCTACAGGCAAAGACTTTCTCATCACACAGCTAACATCAATTGTCTAGTAGTAGTATTCAGAAAAATTACCAAAAAAACTCCAAAACCACCCCAAAACCAAAAAAAAAACCCCAACAAACCAAACACACAAAAACCAAACCCCCCCAAACAAAAAACCAAACCAAACCAAAAACCAAAAAAACAAAAAAAAAAAGGTCAAAACAAAACAAATGAACAGCAACAACAAAAAACCAAAAAACCTCAAAACTGTCCCCCTGTAAATAGGAATTTGGAATGCCTGGGGTGGGAGAAAGTCCATGGGTACCTGAGGAGAGCTGACAATGAGTCTACTGTGTTACGTAATTTTAAAAATTGCAAGGTTAGCATACATCATGTTTCTGATAGAGAAAGGGAAATAGTAGTGTCACTGTGAATCCTCATCTAGAATGTCACATAGATTTCTGAATACTCTGTTAAAAGAACGATAAATTCAAAGGACAAAAAAATGCACTAGAACAGAGATGGTGATATGAAACTAGGAAAACAATATTTGATTAACCTATCAAAGCATTTTTCTCTATAAATACTTAGGTATAGATTGCAGAGAAGAAAAAGAGTTACTGGGAATTAGAGGATAATGCTGACATTTAACAAATGATTCACTAACTCCTAATCAGAATCAGCAGAGCAAACTTGGAGAAGACCTTCTTAGGGTCCTTTTGACTACAATGGAGTTTATTCATTCTATGAAAGTGGTTATATGAAACAAGTTCTTTGAAATACAGCAGACTGAACTTAATGACCTGCAGGGTACCATAACACTGTAAATACCATGTGACAGTTTCAGCATGGGAAAGCAGCTAGATTGAAACAGCCAGCAGATGTTTGGTGTCAATTTCTGACTTGATAAATCATACTCTGATGCTGCTTGAAAATCTGAGACACACAGACCAGGACTGGTGATCACAAAGAATGTGGTAGTGGCACACATTGTTTGAATAGAAAACATGTTTTAAATTAAGTTTTAAAGATGCAGAACTCAAGAAAGCAGGGAATGTAACATTAATACTTTTCTTGTAGACACTATCAGTGGCACTCCCTGAGGCCTTCTCAGTGAGGATTTGCCACAACTATGAAGCTACAAAACAAAGCTACAGCAACTGAGTTTCCCACTGTCCTCATTTTGGTTGGGATGGAGTTAATTTACTTCCTAGTAGCTGGTAGCTGTGGTTTGAATTTAGTATGAGAATAATGTCGATAACACACTGATGTTCTAGCTGTTGCTGAATAGTGCTTACACTAAGTCAAGGACCATGCAGTTTTCCATGCTCTGCCAGTGCACGAGGAGCTTGTGGGGGGAACATGGCCAGGACAGCTGCTGGAGACTGGCCAGAGGGATATCCCATACCATAGAGTGTCATGCTTAGTGTATAAATGAAGGGAGATGTCTGGCAGGGTCTGCTCGGGAACAGGCTGGCCATCAGTCACTGGGTGATGAGCAACTGCATTGTGCAAGTTTTATTTCTCTCTCTTTTTTTGTTGCCTCCTTTTTTGTGGTGGTTGGTATTACTATATTTTATTTAATTTATTAAACCATATCAACCCATGGGGTTTATCTTTTTTCCCTGATTGCCTTCTGCATCCTTGAGAGGGATGGGGTGTGGGGTGTGGTTAGTGAGTGGCTGCTTTGGTATTTAGTTGCTGGCTGTGGTTAAACCACAACACACCCCCAAAGGATTGCATGTTAGGTGTCTGTTGTATCTTCATGGCTGAAAATAATCCTTCCAACAGCCAGCCTTTCTAGGTGCAGCTGACATTCACACTGCAGGGAATCCTATTCCCAGACCTCCCTCCCTGCCCTGGACCCACTGCAAGTGCTAAACTGGTTGTTTTATGTAACTTGTTGTTTTCTAGGTCTTCATGCTGGAGACTCAGTGCTCCCCAAAAACCCCTAGCAACAAGGAAGGGTTTGAGCACGCCCAGTCGTGTGTGCTCATCATTGACCTGCCACCAGATAAGAAACCAAATGGGCATAACCAGAGAAGGTAAAATATCTTCCAAGGAAGACACTGTGTCAATAAAAGCAAGATAAAAATATTGCTGGACAGGAAGAGATGTAACTGAGCCTGGCAAATCCTACCTCTCCCTAGGGCTCATCAAAAAAAATGAATACACTGATCAAATTAGGTTTTGTGACACTGTTGTGTTTTTAATGATACCTAGCAAATGCAATGTCTGCTTCACTAAGGGTCTTTTAAATTCGGTATTACTTGGTTAAGAAGGTAGAAGTTGTTAATGGATAAACTGGGGCATTATAAACTGAAGAGACCACATCCAAAACTGCAAAGCTGTCAACATTGAACTAGGGAATGTTGCTTGGCACCTTATTTTTGTGGAAGCCTTTCTGTTATGTTACCACCTGAGAAACTCATCTATTTGCACGACAGTCTGATCCTGTGAAAGAATATTTCTTTTTGCTTGCACTTGGTTGTTTAAACAACTGCTGTACCATCATTTGGGCCAAGAATCAGAATTCTGCATTCTGGGTTTGTGTTTGTATTGCAAGGTATGTAATAATGGCATGAAATTGTCTTTTATGACATACCAAACATGCTTTTATACCATGCAAATTTAAACTATTGCTTGCAACAAGGAGCCAAAATGGGATGGTCCTTCTTTGGATGGACAGCAAGAAAGACCATGCAAGGTCTCTATTCTTACACTGCTGTACAGAAGTTTTCCCCTAAGAGCAGGTACTCTGTTGCCTCACCATCAGAGGACAGGGGCCTGCACAGAGACAAAGAAAACTTGAGATCACAGGCTAAACCCTTCCTTTAAGGGGAGAATATCTGCTTTATCCAAAGATTAGCAGGTCATTCTTGTTACTATGAATGCAAAGCAAAAGACTGGAATATTCACTTCTCACAGCACGTAAGGTCATGCAATCTAACAGGCTGTGTTTGTAGAGGTAGGAAGAATCTTGCTTGTCTTTAAACAAATAAATAAAGCTTGCAATTAATACAAACTCTGAATGCTCTCACACTGCGCTTTGTCCAAGCAACTGCAAAAGGTGTATGCCCATAGCCAAGTGTTATCCCAGCAGTGCTCATTTGTTCACCAAAACACAGCTCACAAGTTGATTGTGCCACTGTTTTCATATTATTTGCTACAGCAGTGCAGTAATATGGCAGTCATGCATGATAGTAACTGTGGCCTTTCCAAAGTTTTACTTTAACCTTAGCAGGGTTTCTCTTCTCCCTTTTGGTTTTGTTTCCTTAATGCTGCATCGTTTCACAGGAAGCTGGGGTAAGGGAGCTTTTCTTCTTCCTAAAAAGTAATCATATATTTCAGTTTGAAACTTTGGGCAGAATAAGAAAATACTATCCTTAACCAGCTTTGGCATTGTTTTCGCCTGTAGTTCTCTACCAGTTTCTTTTGGGATTGAGCAATACTTTGCACTGTCCTTGTAAATTGCTTTTTTTTGGCTATTACAAGGAGAGCAGATCTCCTTCATTCCTGACCCTGCTTTTGGAACAGGATTAGTTGCTTGAAATCACTGCAAGCTCTCATTTAACTTTATACATGCTCTTAAGAGCTCTTCTGAGTCAGAGCCTCTAATGATTTTTACAGCAGAAAATTATTTCCCCATAAAGTGTTCAACTGTATGTGCTAATCATCAACATTTTATCACTGTCAAATAACAAGACTACTAAATTTTACTGATGTATCAGCACTGACAGCTGTGTCATGGTAGGCAAACTGACACAGGGAACTTATTTGAAGAAGAACAGTTTTGCCTGAATTTTTTTTTTTAATGTTGCATTCTCAAAATTGGGTTTTGATAGGATTTCTCAAAAAAAAAAATTAATATTTGACTTTTTGTCTTGGTATTCCCAGACAGTTTTGAAAGTTGTTTCATGAAAGTGGAATAATTTTTGCAACAAAAAAATTAAAGGTCTACAACTGAACTTTTCATGTTACTTAATGATTTACTTTGACTTAGACCTAAAACTTTGGTATTGCAAACAAACTGAAAAATGTCTTCCTTACTTGATAGATGTGCTAATTAAAACTTGACCCATCATATCAAACTAAGTATTATTATGTGCATCAGCTCCATTTAAAACATTGCCCTGTAATCTTACATAAAGACTTTTTTTAAAGGCCTTAAGATAGGCCTTTCACAGTTAATAATTTGAAATCCATGAGATATCAAACAACAATCCTGTCTTTCCTCCAAGCCTTGCTTGCCTGTAAGCCTCTCAGTGTTATTTACTGGTGAAAGACGTGAAAACTTTGGCCACAGGAATTTGCCATTCCTGTGTCCCTGTGCAAATCAAAAATTAGCAAGGGCTGAAGCAACTCCCAGCATCTCTCTCTAACAGGAGCACAATAAGAATCACGCAGTACCATATGTGAGGAACAGGGTTAAGAACAGGTGTTTCCATGCTAGGCTCTCAGTGTTGCAGTTGAAGTCTTAGGAGCAAACAGTGAAATGTGCCTTCAGCCAGAATTCAACTTCTTTGCATGCTGCATTGCACTGCTGATGTTTCTGTACATGTTTCTTTAATGGTTGGGTAGTTCTTCATGGTTTATTTTTAAGAAGTACTCCTCAACATTAGTGGAAATGGAAACTGAGTAGTAAACTAGTTTTGGCCTCAATTTGTCATGGCAAAGTAAAGGTGTTCTGACCTGATGGAAGAGGAATAACTTGTGTGTTAATAAATTCTTCAGCTATAGCAGGCTGAAATATTTGAGTGTGCTTTTACTCCTAGTACAAGCCCAATGCACCATTTTAATATTTTATGATTTTTTCCTTCCTATGCTTGGTTTACCAAGTATTCCTTTCAGGACGATAGTGGTGAGCTTACTGTCCCACCAAGTACTGCTCCAGAATTTATATGACATCTTACTGGAGGAATTTGTGAAAGGCCCTTCTAACTTGGAGGAGAAAATGGCAATACAAGTACCAGAAAACAAGCTGGCAGGTTTTCTCAGGTACATCTCCATGCAAAACCTGGCTGTCATCTTTGACTTACTTCTGGACTCCTACAGAACAGCCAGAGAGTTTGACACCAGACCTGGGCTGAAGTGTTTGTTGAAAAAAGTGTCTGGCATTAGTGGAGCTGCCAACTTGTATCGCCAGTCAGCCATGAGCTTCAACATCTACTTCCATGCCTTGGTTTGTGCAATCCTGACAAACCAGGAGAACATCACTGCAGAGCAAGTTAAAAAGATCCTCTTTGAAGATGATGAGAGGAGCACAGACTCATCACAGCAGTGCTCATCAGAAGATGAAGACATTTTTGAAGAAACTGCCCAGGTCAGTCCCCCGCGAGGGAAGGAGAAGAGGCAGTGGAGGGCTCGAATCCCATCTCTAAGCGTCCAGCCTGTCAGCAATGCAGACTGGGGATGGCTGATCAAGCGGCTTCACAAGCTCTGCATGGAACTGTGCAACAACTACATCCAGATGCATCTGGACCTGGAGAATAATGTAGAGGAGCCTCCAGTGTTCAGAGGTGACTCTTTCTTCATTTTACCATCTTTTCACTCAGAAACCTCCACCCCATCAACTGGAGGGCTATCAGGAAAGGACACACCATCAGAAGATGACCGAAGTCAAATCAGGGACCAACTGGGAGACAGCTTGACACCTCGAGGAGGGAGTGGAGAAATATTGCTGCTACCCCCACCCCTAAGTCCTAAACCAGAGAAAAAAGAGCAAACCAAGAAAAAAGAATGGTGGGAGAGTGCTGGCAACAAAATCTACACCATAGCCACCGACAAAACCATCTCCAAGTTTATGACAGAGTACAAGAAGAGAAAGCAGCAACAGGCCATGACATCTTTCACCAAAGAGGTCAAAGTGGAAAAGAAAGGGGAACTCCTGGGTTCAAGAGGGCCGGACTCACCCGTACTCCAGCGGCCACAACATCTTCTGGATCAAGGTCAAATGAGGCATTCATTCAGTGCTGGTCCGGAGATCCTGAGACAAGAGAAGAGACCCCGCTCAGGGTCCACAGTGAGCTCCCTGAATATATCTATTAGGGATGCAGAGGCCCAGATACAGGTAGGACCTTCTTGCAGAATGCTAATAATAATAGCAGTAAATAAAAAGATACCTATACATTTTTTTATTTATATTATTATAATCTTTTTGTTAAATATTGTATTATATAATGAAGTCCTCATGATGAGGACCGAATCTTTCAGGAGCTGGAATTACTAAAAACCTGATTCTGTCCTATTAAAAGAAAGTCAGTCTTGAGGGAAGCGTCATCAGGTATGTACTAGTTCAGCTTTCAAGAGTGCTTCTCTGGGGCCAAAGCTGCCCTTAATCCTGAGAACTGACAACCTACAGCAAACTCATTGCTTACTTCTATGGGCTATGGCTCACTGAAGGCTTTTGAAAATGCCATGCTGCTTGTCACATTGCTTTACTACTTAAGAATGGGTTTTTTTGTTAATTCCAGAGAAAAATAATGGGTTCTTTTGCTAAACAGAAGCTTGCTGCTTGCATGTCCAAGTGAACAAATCAGTGAAAGCATCGAAATTGACAGACTTTGTTCACTGTGGGACAAAAAAAAAGGAAGGGTGAGCATGATACCTGCAGTAAAAGGTCAAACAATGACTTAGTACTGAATGTGAATTAGGAAGACACAGTGAACATTAAATGAATATGCTGGCATTACTCAGTCTTCTTCAGGAGGCTGCAACCACCAGATACCTTATTTTCTGCCTCAACCACTGGGCTCACCTATTTAGAAAGGTCTTCTAAAGAGGTTGTTTTTAATCCAATTTCTTTGTAGGCGTGGACCAACATGGTGCTGACAGTTCTCAACCAGATTCAGGCTCTGCCAGACCAGACTTTCACAGCCCTGCAGCCAGCAGTATTTCCCTGTATCAGCCAGCTGACTTGCCACGTGACAGATATCCGTGTCCGCCAGGCAGTACGGGAATGGCTGGGGAGAGTGGGCCGAGTTTACGATATCATCATTTAAACCAAGCTGTGCTCTGTTGCAAAGGGCAGAAGACATTCAAGGTATACAGCGAAGAAGTACTTGGGGTTCATTAATTGCCTATTTGTTGGTGATAAATTAAGAAACAATGAGCTTGTCAATATTGTCTGTCCACCTGAGATTGTGTGTCCCTCACTCACACTAGCAAAGGAGGCAAAGCATGAGTCCTTCCGGAGGATCTGGCATGGCCCCAGAACCCAGAAACTGTCCATAAATCAGGCTCCTACCAGAAGAGGTGATACATTTCAGTAGCCTTCATTTTAATTCAAATTTGCAGCAGTGGGAGCCACCAGGAACTGCAGCAGAACTTCCACACTTGGAATTAGCTGTGAGTGCAACTGTCATGTGGATGTCAAACCAGGTCAGTAAGCCTATTTAACTTAGAAAATAAATAAATAAATACCAGTCAGTGGAAAGGTGGGGCTATAGGACACCTAAGAAGGTGACACTTTTTAGAGTAACATCTTGCCTTCAAAAATTGGCATGAGAGAGGATAGCCAACCAAAGATTATTGTAGTAACTAAACGTGTCACTCATGGAGAAAGTGGAAATTTATTTTGCTCCAAGAAGAGCCTTTGAAGTCACATTTGGAGTAGCTAAAGAATCACAGGTCTAAAATGGGTGAACCAAGCACAGACTATTATTGATCCTTTCATTGCTCTTATGGAGTATTGCTCGAAGAGAAATGGCACTGTCAAACTGCCCTCTCTGCAACACTACCCTGGCTGCCTCTTCACCTATGCCTACAGCTGAGCATTTTGCCACATCTAATTCCCTCTAAGGGTGAAAGGGAAGTTTGTTTTGCTGTTTCCCGTGAAGCTGTGGAGAAGACACATCACAGCAAATACCAGCATGTGCCAGTATCCAGCATTCTAAGAGTAGAGATAAAATGTTCCAGTTTAAGTAGCACTGCAGCTATTATTCTACCAGAAGTTTCTGTTTGCTTATGTAGAACTGCTGTAGCCAGGAACACCCTTATCACCTTTGTTAAATGTAGCCTATTACTCCACTTTGAGCTGAAGTAAGATGGAAAACAGTATCAAAGGGAGGTATATTTCCTGTTTCTCTCCCATTTCTTGTCTGCTGCTGTAAATGGAAAAGGACAGATCCTCATAGAGGTACATCCCCACTCCGTGCAGCACTGCTATTGGGACTACTGCAATTGGCTGTTATTAGTAAGAGGGAGGAGAGGGGGGAGGATTGACTACTGTGTTGTCAAACGCGTATGGGATGCTTTTCACACGAGACAGAGCAAAGGGTTACCTTGCTGCACAAGTTATGTCACAGCCCCTGGGACATTTCGTCTCCTACTCCCATGGTATACTATTTGTTGATTTGTTGATAACTTGTTGAATATGAGTTGATTTTAATTTTGGGTGACCCCTTAATGCTGTTCTCCCAAGGCTTTTAAAATGTGCACACCAACTAAATATACAGCTTCAGTCCCTGCTCCAAAGCATCCTAAAAATGTCATCTCTTTATATAAGGCCTGGATTTTGCACACCTAACTGCTCTTAGCATCTTAAACCTGGCAAAACAGAGGGAGCCAAGAAGCTCCACTGAAGAGCCATGTCCCAAGCTGCTTTGTTTACAAAGAGTCTGACACTATCCTCCTGCCTTTTCCCTATATTGCCTACTTCCCTTTTGTTGCCTGCGAGTCTCGTGCAGGGAGTATTTGTCTTGTAACTTTCTGTAGTGCCAGACATGCTGTTTCCCTTTCTTTCAAAAGTTCCCTTTGCTAAATTGCTTAAAGGACATAAATCTGTAAAAACAACTCTTCTACCACCTAAACTGACTTTATAAATTACTGAATTAACAATGTTTTGAATTGTCAGTTTTCCCCCAACAGTTCTAATACTTCCTCAGGGACAGGTTAGATTAGCCTTTGGTATCTGGGAGAGTAGTAGCACAGTTTGATTTCTCTTGCCATGTCTTTCTTACACATCTTTAGGTAGAGTAGAAGTGTGGTTACAGTTTTTGTTAAAGTTTTTATTTGGCGTCTATACAGAACTGCTTTTAAAGCAGTACATTCATTAGGCAGCAACAGAAATCGGAATAATAAACCATATTCAAAGCAGCCAACTCTGATGGTTTTCATTATAAATGCATTGAATGGATGCAGAGCTTTGCTGTACTGATCTAAAACTAAAGCAAATCCCCAAATTCTGTAGGGAAAATAGAATTTATATCAGTACTAATGAAATCACTTAGGACTACAGAAGAGGCCCTGGTATCTAGGGAACACCATGGTTGTGTTGTGGTTGCAATAGACAATTCTTCTGTAAATCAGAAAAAAAAGCTTTAGGAGTGACAATACCATTACCACCACCTCCCTCAAGCCCATGAACACAGTATAACCTAGTGTTACCTGATTAGACACTGTCTTGACTTAAAATATAATTTCATTTCTACTATTTACACTACAAATACCACATTGGAAAATGAGGACGAGTAAACTTACTGTGTTGCTGTTGTCCTGTTTTGAACTTTGTCCTTCAAATTCTGCATTAAGTGCCCATTGTCACCTTCAGTGCCTCTGCTCATTAACACCCCTCCCTAAAAGATCATAAGTAACTTCAAGTAATTCCAGAAATGTAATTTAGAAGGAGGGGAGAAGGAATCTTTGAAGCAGCAGGCTTTACATAGCAAAATTCAGCATGTGCTTCTCTTCCTTTTCCTTGTGTATAAAACGCTAACCAGGTGAGGGGGGCAGCCCATGGCCACTTCAGTGACCATTACCATAAGATGCAGAAGTTAAAGCTTTCTGATGTACCCTCAAACCATAAACAAACAAACAAAAAATTGGTTGGTTTGACAGATTCTCAGCAATTTCTCTGCTGGTTTAGTTATAGACATCAGCAAGCCCCAGAGAATTAGAACAATAAATGTGTGAAGTCACCATTTCATAGGTCCTTTGTGGCCTGTTTCATGGCTCATGACTGCCAGCATGATACTTTCAGACCTCATAAAGCTTGCTTTATGAGGTCTGGAAGTCCAAAGGAGGAGTCTACCAGAACAGTCCCAGGAAAAAGGGACTAGCATCAGCCTGTCCTAAGCTTCAGAAGGGGAGTTCCCAACACTGCACAGCCCAATCACATCCAGGTACATGTCCATGCTACAGTGGCTTTTCTGCTTTCTGCTTGTGAGTGGGGAAGCACCTCTGTCAGTAGCAGGAGTAGTCCTTGTATCCACCTCTGTATTCACACACGTATCCCATTCAAATCCTTACTGATAGCTCCATAACCTCATGCATGGCAGCATATTGGCAGCTTTACTGTTGAATCAAACATTTGAACCTTGAGAAAACCAGTCTCTCTGCATTACAGCCTGAGCTTGCTCCTTCTCTTTGCCTTGATTAATGACCACATTCTTCTCTTTCCTTGCCCTTACTTTTTTTGTCACATAAATTTATATAAGAGTTGAGTTTGATTTTCTTTATTGAACTGGCCAGTTGTTTTTTAAAATGATTGCCCAGTAAATTTTACTCAACAGAAATGCTTTAAAAAAGAAAATGTGGTAGCTTGACATCTTCTCAGGTACCAGAGCTGCACACTCTGCTGCCTTTGCCTAATTCACACTGCCCTCCTCAGGGCCACCACAGCAAGCAGAGGCAAGGACATCTCATTTTAAAATCTTGTAGCTGGTTGCTAACAGAGAAAGTTGCTGCTATCCAGCATCAACTACCTTAAGCACATGAAATAGCTCATCACTGTGCAAATATTTAAAGCTGAGAAAAGCAGAGCACTCATCAGGAAGGTGATCCTTTTCCTACAGACCAGGATCAGGGTTTGACCCCAACTTGCATGGTCTCAGGTCATTGCATATGTTAGCACTTCCTTCTGCACGGTGAACGTATGCAATCATATGAGATGATTGACATGTGTTTGTACAGATACTTGTAGCTCCAATCACTGCCATATTCTGAGCATTCAGCATATTTTCAGAGAGCTATCCACATTAGTAATATGCTTATCTACTGTGTTGTGTATTTGCATCACACCAGCGATGGTTAACACAGTTATTCTGGTACCTTCTCAGAGCATTCAGCAGCCATTGAATTACCACTGCTGTCTCTTGGTTAAAATGCTTTCATGTCTTTAAGATGTTAAGATACAGATTTAATACTTTCCTAGGGATAAACACTCATTTGAGAATAAGTGACTTAGTTTAGCATATAGAAAGAATTATTAGACAAAGATTTGCGTTGACCTGGGCAACACCTACCTTGTACAACTCCCAGCACAGGCAACAGCAGCTTTTGCCTCATCACAGATGAAAAATTTCTGTGCTCTGCACTGTGGCTTGCTCATGTCAAGGCCAGGCACCGTTTACACCTGTGACTTATAAGGTGCTTTCCCTTTCAGTTTGAGCTTCAAGTTTTGTTTAAAATCTAAACCTTACTGTAAAATTCACTGACAAATCCTCACTCGCCAAAGATAAAACCCCCACCTCTAAGTACCACAGGCAGTCTTCACCTGTACTTTATATAGCAGCATCTCAGTATTGGTATCAACACTGCAGAGCCTGGACCAGCACTGGCATGAAACCATGTGGCAAACAAGGTAGAAAGTAGAGTCCAGCTCCATGTGCTGCCTGCACTTTGTACCTTTCTCCAAGTTTGGGGCCACACTCAAAGTGCTGAAGCTGTTGAAATCAATGGAAGTTAAGTAGCTAGGTGTCTTTAATATTCAGGATTCAGTCCTTGAATCCTTCAATTCCTACATACGGGTTCACAAGTTCTCAGGAAAGGGAGAGTCCTGTACAGTTCTTTGTGTCATCCTCTCTGCTGCTGTCCTCCATATACCTCCTGCTTGAAGAATCCACGGGAACCAGCACAGTCCCACACATCCCAGTACTGCAAAACTAGAACCCTCACTTTTGCACAGATCCAGCAAGCCAAAGTGATTTCTTTTTTACCTAGCTTGTCTGTGTAGAAGCCTGTTGAGAATTGGAGCATGTGGTTTGGCTATTGTCACCTTCAGCAAGCCATTCTAGAAATGCCATTTCTCAGTGCTAAATTGTTCTTAAATTCACAAAAAAAGTTAAGTGCTTCCTTCCCCCCCC
>VYXC01006932.1:20996-113187 GCA_013397175.1 Platysteira castanea
TGTCCAAGATGCCTAAGCAGGCTACTTACTCATTACTCCAGTCACAGTAATTTATGGGAAGACCTGTGTATAGGGCTAATGATATGACATGAAATAATTAGGTTTTTTTCAGTTGCTGATCATTCCAGAATTGTTAAGGAACTAAGATGTTACCATCAATTTACCAAAAGAAGTTTCTCTTCTTTTAGTGTAAAGGACCAATTTACCATAGCACAGAAGCACAAATGTTGGATTTTATTCAATGTAGATAAAAGCATGTGGCAGCTAGCAATCCCTCTTCACTGAGCCTCCCTAGTTTGAGCGGAGCTTCTACAGGGCTATCACCAAAGGGTCTCTCAGCAGCCCTCACCAGCAACAGGCCTGGGACTCCAGGAAGTTGTACAACTGCAAGGAAGAAGTCGTAGATCCTCTCCGTTGTTTCTGCTAATTCCCCTCAGAACATATACTTTATATGTGACACTTAGTAATACGATACTAAACAAACAGTTTTGGCTGAACGTGCAGTGCTGGCTATTTAAAAAGAAAAAAAAAAAAATGTACGTGGCCTAAGTCTAACACACATCAGTCTTTTCACTTAGTACTCAGAGGTCTCCAAGCTGAAAACTAAAAGCAGATGGAAGAAATGCCCTTATTCTGCAGATATTAGTGGAGCTACACTGTATGATCCTGGATTAATGCAATAATGATCTCACCTGTTGAACCAGATCCCTCAAATTCCAATTTCTGGCAAAATCACAAGTTGAGGTTTCCATAGTCTACACTGCCACATTGAATCAGGGAGCTGAGTTTATGCAAAGCATTTTTGGTGAAGAAACATGGCAACAGGATCTATTTCAATCCTTTTACCCAAACAGCCCACTTTTCAAAAGGTAGTTTATGTACTTCCATAAATTCCCTCTGATTCCCATGGAGCATCAGGGCCCTGTTTCCTATCCATGCATTTGGTCCATCTGGGCTGTGGTGAAGTGTGACACTTCCACAAGCAGCAAGCTGAAGCAAGACAGCTGAGCTAGCAGACAGGCACAGGTACACATGTTCAAGCAAGGAACAAATATCTCCTCCACTCCTGAGCCCCTCACTCTGCAGAGGAAGACAGGACTCGAGGCCAAAGGGAGAACAGCCAGGAAGCTGTTGGTGCATGGTGGTGACAGAGCCCTGTAGGGCGCACTGTTTGCTAGATCAGATGGGAGCAAGAGATTGAAGGTGTGCAACAACAACAGCAAGAACTCTCTTTCAGTTCCCCCCACTTTCTCTTTTCTGCCTCTTTTCCCTTCCCCCCTTCTTGTCATTTTTTGTGAGACTGCATACATACTTCTATGGCCCTTCAACCAGAACTGAGAGCAAGCCAAAGGGAGTGGATGCTCCATTTCACCAAAGATCTAAGTCTTTCCTGTTAGAAAATTTAAAAAATATCAAATTTTATTTCCATGATGGTGGCTGCCAGAGGAAGCATTTTACCACAAAACATGATTCCCAGGACTTAGTGTCTCTATCTATATATTCAGGAGGAGCCAATAATACTACTTAAGAGAGACTATAAATTACCTTGTCAAACAAGTGCTTGAGTTTACCTTCTGCTGAGTTCATACCTATCTGCAATTCCTTGGTCTCATCCATGTTTCCTCCCTCTACCTTTCTGCTCTTCTTTAGAAGAACACTTCCCCACGTCCACCGTGTCCTGTTGTGCCGCTAGCTTTGTATGGTCCTTGGGTGTCCAGTGGTTGGGCAGTCACTGTCAGCTGGCTTGCAAATTGTATTTTGTGTATATTTTATTCTGACTGAATTCTGAAATGGAAATATTTTAAAACAAAAGTATAAACTATTTATGTTGCTTGTGTTGTAGAATAAAGATGCAAATGCAAAATAAATTACGCTTTGGTTTTGTCTAATGGAAGTTATTGTACAGTTCCTGATGAAGCAAAGGAACAGAGCAGAGAAGGGGCCTGAAATACTTGGTATGTACCAGCAGGAGCTGCAGTTTTCATGGATGACCTTGGGAATTTAGTCACTCTGAACTGCTAGGTGTTGTTGATGGGAACTGAGATCTAAACACTGCCAACTGAGTCCTACAGCACTTCTCGCCAGAGTCTGGGTTTGTGGGGTGGGGGTGCAAGTAGATGCCAAGCAGGATTTTGAAGCACCTAGGCAGGTGAAACATTTCTCCCTCCATTTAAATAAGGAGAATACTTTTGGCTCTGATTTCATTAGAGATGGGTTGCTCAGAGCTGTCATTCACAGCCAGACTTTAGTTGGGTTTTTAAGCTAGGCATTCCCTGACCACAGTCACTTTAGGTTGCACTCATCAGGTGTTCCCAGTAAACAGGTGCATGGATGCTGCAGTGTTTCATTCTGCTAAAATGAGAGCTCAGCAAGGGCTCTCCCCATCACCTCTTTTGATTAAAGTCAAACCAAAGATTGCTCCTGTTGAAGAAAAAACCTTTAATTTAATGAAAATAGTAAACACCTTCTTTACAGCTGTCACCCCTGCTTCTGTATGCAACCAAAATTTAGGTACTGAAGGAGAAAGTGTTTGTCAGTATCCCTGTCAAGAGAATTGCCATGGGGCTTCCTGAAAGCAGGAGTGTTTCAGTGACAAGACATAGCACCAGACAGTAAGACCTTAGGGTACACCTCTGTGTGGTCAAGGATGCTACCCACAGCCCAAAGGCAAGCTTTCCACAGAATCCCAAGAGTGAAAATGCAGCCATCTTTCCACCTGGCCTCACTGGGATCTCTGGGCATGGGCTCCCGTACACTGAAGCAACATAAGGTCTGGCCTTCAGTGGCTGTTACATAACAGCCTCATCAGCATGAAGGTTAAGAACAGATTACAAAGCAACCAAATGAGGTTGTGATGCTTTAATAATCTTACACACTTCTGGCAAAAGGGAGTGTGTTAAATCCCAACCGTCAGATCTCATTTCATTCCAGGAAACTACCTTCTGCTGCTCCACACGTCTCATTTAGATCCCATTAGAAAGATTTTCATTTCAGCATTCAGTAATGTGAAACAGCAATAGAGCAAATACAGAAAGTACTGCTCCACTATTCCACTCACTCCTTACATGTACAAATTCCCAGTTAGCTTCCCACTAATTCTGGGGTCAGGCTAGCATGGCTTCTGCTGCCGCTGGTGCAAGAGGTCCACACGTGGTAGAAGTAGTGACCTGTTGCTAGTTTGCCGATAGTCAGGAGGAGGAGATGCAGCAGGCACGATTTCAGCAGCAGCATTGAATTCTTTTATTATTTTACAACTCTTCTTATAGACTTTTTGCTTCGTGGTGTAATTGGTCAGGGATCAGCCACCCCCCTAGGGTGACTGGCTGAAGTCCTACAACACCTGCTTTCAAAATATTTCTTTACTGTACTATAAACAAACATTAGCAAGGTTGCAGGTGTTCGTAGCTTACAAAACTCTACTGATAGCTCCTGTGAGAGAGAAAAGTCACGGGATTAGAAAGAAGCAAGAGAAATTCATGCTAGCAGCATTTTTGTATCCATAGTGAACTTCCCTTGTACTTATCTAGAAGACACTTGGTCTTGCTCTTCTGTTGAGGAGTGGAGTGCTAAGAACACTTGCTAAAGAAAACAGCTGTCATCAAATATTTTAAAAACCAATAAAGAGAATTTTAAAAGGGACGAAACAGGCATACCATTGAATCTCAAGCATCGTCTTCCCTTCAATGGATTCACTAAACTCGTTCATTTTTTTCACAGTGTAGGTTTATCCCTGGATACACTCTGTTAATCTGTGTTAAACTAAAAGTTAAAAGCTCCCGATACCACGCCAGACTAATTGTTTCCTAATTGTTATTTTTTTGACAGGGTGCCAAGGGAGTGCCCAGTGTTACTACTACATTTTACAGGTGGGATGAACAACTGAGCGAGTAAAAGATTTGTCCTTGACCTCAAAATGTTCCAAAGTATCTAAGCACATGCTCTGGCCTCTTGCTTATCCCAGGGTTGTAGATCTGTGAGATAATCTGGAGAGAGGAAAAAAAAAAAAAAGGCAAACCAAGCCAAACAAACAACAGCTAAGAGTTTATAGGAGAGATAAAGAAAGGCAAAGAAGAGATACCAGGAGGTACTTCAGGTACAAGACAAAAGGGAAACACATTTTGGATATAACAGTTAATGCACAGTAGGGTTGCATAGAACCCCATGTGACCACCGTCACATCCGTACCTCCAAGCACTCGGGTAATAACGGGACAAGATTTTCAGTAATCCTGCTGGAAGCATGCTCTCTCCAGGACAGATACTTCCTGGTCATGTTTTCCAGATGAAGAAACCTTTTGATTCACTGAGCAAACCTATGGCAGAAGTTGAAATAAGAAGTAGAACGAGGCCAGGATTCTGTCCACAGAGCTATGTGAAATGCAGGGTGATTTCTGATTTTGGAGCTTTCGGCAAAGAAGCTAGCATCAGGATAAACCTCTTAACATCTAATATCACTGTAAACAAACACAAATGGAACTCTTTATCCAAATGCATGACACAGTGTCCTAAAAGAGTGCAGTCAGTGTCCAGATTTCAAAACTCAACAGAATCCAAAATAAATCAGAACAATTTAGATGTAAGCACAGGTCAGCTAGGTCCAAGGGAAAAAAAAAAAAAAAAAGAAAGAAAAAAACAAAACCCAAAATATTAGTCAGGCTGCATGTGCAATTTTCTGACTCCTGATAGAATTCCACAGCAGTAAATCTTGTTTTCTTTGTTTTGTTTTTACAAGAAATTTGTACCTTTATCTACACCATAATTGCTGGGAAATCTGTATCTGTAGAGGAGAGACAATACTTCTGATTTGCCAGCTCTAAGAAAATATGCCTGATCTGAAATATTTTTGTTCACTGTGGTTAGTGTGACCACATCTGATGACTAATCATGTTCATTTCCTACCACAGTCAAACAAAATTACTTAAAATAATGTGGAACGCTTTCCTGCATAGCATTTCTAAATTATTTAATATGTTTTTTAATGTTACATTATATTCCCAGCAGACTGCTTTGTACTTCAAATCAGGTTCTTTGTGCCAGAGATACAGGGAAAGGAAGAGATCAAAATAAAACTGGATAAGATGGTATACTGAAATCTATCCCTATAAGTAATTTTGTCTAGGAGGTCAAAAAAGACAAATCTTCAAGCTTGGGAAACAATAATGTTAGTCATAATGAGAAAGTGAAAAATGGTTTTGAAAAGGTATTGCAGTAACTCATGCGAGGAGGGGAAGGTGACAACGCCCTTGGTTGGTTCACAATGCTTACTAACAAAAACAATTCATCATCTCTTGAGAAAACAGAGGAATCAGTTTCTGGGTAGAATTGCAATGGTGGCACCACAAGCACAAGAGCCCCGATAAAAATGTTCTTTTAAAATCCCAGCTGCGGGCATGGTCACCAGAGCAGATCTTACATCTCTTCTGCATACATTACCTTTTCTTTTAAAAAGACACTAAATAATTGAATATCTCAATTCAGGCTCTTGTGACCAGCACCAAGCCCAAGAGAATAAAGATTATTAGTTTGCAAAGCCAGGCATGAAAGTGAAAAAAAAAGGAAATATTTTAATCTAGTTTGCTAATTTCTTCTCACACATTTTCAATTTTTTAGGCAGAGTTGTGCTGAGAGTAGGACAAGAAGGATGACCACTATCGAGGGTCTGTTGGGAACGTGGGGTATATGGGGTACGCTGTGCTGTTCTAGACAACATTACAGATCTGCAACAAGTGCTAAAGAAAAACAGGATGAGAAACAGAGCCTGGGGCAGGGCACAAGTGCCAAACTACATCACTTTGAATGTCTCTTTTAGAGCATGAGCCATCGAACCAAGCCATTCTGGCTGGACAAGCATCCCTCTCAAGAAGGCTACATCCTACATATAGCAAAAACAAATATTTGGAGTCAAATAAAGTTTTAAAAAACCCCTGAACCCTGAAGACCACCATCAGAATGTCAATGCCTTTAACCAGTCAGGCCTAGTGCTGCCCCTACAACCTGGGCACATTGTAACTGCTCGCTCCTACAGGCCCCATTGCCCCACAGCAGCCACTTGGTTCCTCCTGCCATAACACACCGAGTCACTTGTCACTGAGAGCCTGAGAGCAGGAGGATGTGCCTGGCCTTTGCGTGAGAGGTTCCCCATCTTGTAGCAGAATCAAGTAACTGCCTCAGATGTTCTTTTCACAACTGATTCCCTTTGTCTACCACTGCCCCAAGCAAAATCTACTTTTTCCTTAAAAAAAAAGAAAATCCATGTTTAATCAGCCTGGCCCCAGGCTTTCACCCTGTATACAGCTCTGAGTGACCCTGAGGCTACCCAAAGGAGCAACATTTCACGCAGCAGCGTCAATGCAGCCCATGCAGGCTGAACTGGAATGTACCACGGGACACAGATAGGGACATCTTCCCACTCCCTACCCAGAAGCAGGTCACTGCAGTGGATATTTTCTCAGTACTCTCTCAAATGACAGTATAGTCTCCTGAATTAAGGACGTGACAGACTGCACACAGAGAAGAACTGTACAGATCATCCATTCCACGACACCAAGCCCCAGAGCAGAATTTTCTTTACATTTTGCTACTGTTTTGATCCTTCTTGTACAATCCCTCACCTCGACATCAGCTTACCTTACACAGAAGGCACTATCACATACCTCTATACACCTTGACATCAGCACATCATTCTTGGGCTGCAGCTTACCATTTCCCAGCTGAAAACCTGGCCTGTTAGTTATAAACCTGCCCACTCTGAGTAGTGGTTCTCAGTAGTTCAACCATCCAGGTATTTCTAATGTGCAGCTATTCCCCTCTAAGCATTCACACATCCCTCAGACAACATGTTTCTTTCATGATGGGTTTGCCATGCCACTCCCTGCTGCCAGGCTAAGCTTCTTGTTTTAAGAAACCACACTTAAAGCCTTTGCCTTTGTATCCATCGTTATCTGTGGAGGATATTGCATGGTGCCTTGCCTTTTCTAATACCAAGACCCTTTCATTTCCAATCCCATGGCATACTTTTCACTTGCATCTCTGTAAGCTCTAATCTCCCCAGCCCAAGGAAACTGTGGCAGTGCCTTTGCCTCACTGTCCCAAGTGTTCTTATCCTTATGGCCATGCACTGGTCAATTCCGAAATATTTTTACATTGGAAATGTCTGCCTTTCGTATTTAATTCATTCCTTTTCCCCCTCTGCCTCCTGACGTTTTAGTTTCCAGTCTATCGCTCCATTGTAAGAGCTCTCCAGCCTTCCCCTCAGAGTTTTAGCAGGTAACTTCAGCACCTCCAAGGGTAATGGCTTTTCACTTGTCCAGCAGACACTGTCCCCCAACACACACGCACAAGGCACGGCAGCCAGTCAGCGCAAGCAGCACAGGCACCGCATCGAGTGTGACACAACTGATGCAAACAGCGTCATGGGGCAAAAACAGCCGAAGTTTGAGTTTGAGCAGCTCCCACAGAGTCACACTCAGCAGTGTCACATGGCACCTGCTGCACCAACAGGGCACCACGACAAGGAGGACACCTGCCTGGGAGTCCCTCACTTCCCACCTGACTAACGGGGAGAAGTTTTCCCTTTTGTCTGCCCCTTCAGGTACAACTGCAGTCCATGCATACCATCAGCTCTGCTTTATTAGCATTTATTAACATTTATTATCATGCATTTAAGGCTGACCTGCCTTTGCGTAACAAGGCTCCTACCCTAGAATCTAAGCTTGGCTACAATTTTTCTGGCCAGCTGAACCATTAACAAGTGCACTTGAGAAAATAAAGGCCTTGTCACATCTGCAGATTTGGGGCCTTTTTATAGACAAGATTTTCTTAATGCATTTCATTTCTATAGCAAACTTTATTCTACAGGTTGCGGGAGGCTATACATCTTCTCCATAAGTTCAAAGTAGAAATCTTTACATTCAAATCAGGAGATTAAGCTTCAGGATGTGAGGTCTGAATTGGAACTGTACACAAAATGTGTTTTATTTCAAGCAAAAAAGTACAAAATTACTCAAAGCCTCTCAGCTGATGTTCTGTTAAATCATACAGTTCATATGGATTCAGGAGTCCACAGACATGAACAATTTTCACTCCTGTCCAGAAGAGTCAAAGCCCAAGGATCTCTCTTGACCTTTCCTTGACAACTGAGTACAACACTGAACAAGTGTATCCTGATTTTTCAAATGTTTCAAGCATTTTAATAATGGCAAATGAAGAGTTACAGTTAATGATGGGTGATATCAGGGCCTCTCGAAGCCTGTAATCAGAGACAATAACCTGTAAGAGGGTGTGCTAATAACTACAGTTCTGCTGTGGAGCCACACCTGGCTTTAAAGGGATGACAAAGGAATTAAAAGTTAATTTGCATTTTTTCCACTCTGATGAAGAACTAAGCTCGTTTTAGAAGCTAGAAGAGCAGTTGCTTCTCCAACAGTGCTCTCCTGACACTGGTCAGAAAGAATAATTCCTTTGGAATCTAGAGACAATAGATTTTTGGCAGCAGCAGATGATACTGCCAAGTATCATATAGATATAGACAAATCAGGCTATAAAGATATGATCATGCTTTTGTATAAAAACTACGGTGTTAGCAACAAGTAGTGACACAGAGTGCTGTACTTGGATACAGTCTCGAGAGATTTCATTCAGGGATTCACAATATTCTAGCAGAAAATTGCATCAGTTTGAACAAAGAATTGAACGCAAGACTGCAGATAGCTTGAGAGTTCCGTGTCTAAGGCCTGCCCAATGCCACACAAGGTCAACAACCAGGGTAAGCAACATTGAATACAATGAACAATAAGGTAAATCTTAAAAGGTGACTTTTAAAGGCTCACCTGAAGGTTAACCACATGTTCATATTTCTCTTTAGAAGTTTATTTCCCTGTATTGGTGTCATGGTTTAGGAATGGCACTCCCCAATTTAGTGTTTCCCACTGAAACTCCAAACCACACACCACTTGCTTACCCTCCCCCTTTTCTCCTTCTCCCCTTTGCAGAGGATTGCAGAGGAGAATTGGAGCCACAAAAGGCAAAGATCACGGGTTGAGATAAGAACTATTTACCAGAAACAGCAATGAGATGAGAAAATGAACAATATTAATAATGAAAGTGTACAAAAGAGAGAGTGTGGAGCTCAACCTGCCTGCAGCCATGCCACCCAAAACGCTCCCCATGGTCAGGACCAGCGTTATCCCACCACTCTGTCCACCATATTTCCTCACCTGGAAGGAGCCCCTTCACCCTGGAAGAGAGCCTCTTTCTCCCATCCCTGGCAATGACATGAGGTGTTACAGAATAACCTCCACATCTTGGCCGTGCCCTCTCCCAGATACTGCAAAAAATTAACCCTGTCCTGGCCAGAACCTGGACAACTGGAAAATATTACTGAATGAAAGCAGCAAAAGAAATGAAGCGTGGACAAGGGACACAAAAAACCTGTGTGCCATTCTTTAAGATCAGGGTAACAAACTCATCTGCTCTGCTTCCCAAAGTCTTGTAAAAGGACAGATACATCCATCATTTCAGATACTACAAATATTGTAATTTATAATGTTGCCCATAGTTGGTATTTAAATGCAGGCAAATTTTACAACTCTGTTAGATGACCTATTGAGTAAAGATATCACAGAAATAGAATATTTCTTTTCTATTATTGTTATTGTCAAGAAAGAAATAGTTCAGCCTTATTTTTAATGGTTTGATTTAGATTACATTGTGTTCCTGGTATTAAAATGGGATGAACTTTATTAAAATTGAAAAGAGGAGACATATTGCTACCAAATTAATATTTTCTATAGGAAATCTCAGTGCAGGTTTTCGCAGTTATATTTAAGGAGTTACTATTTTTTACTTAAGGGGACTTTATTTATTTTGATATACTGCAATAAGAAAGCTTTCACAAAATATGGGATGAGGTCTCCCCCTCCTTGCAACATTTGCCTCTTCTTCTTCACAGCCACGCACAGACACCTCTTCACAGCTGCCTTCCTCCCTCTCTCTATACCCATCTTCTGGCTACCTGCTGCCATGGAGCTTTGGCCCCCTTTGGATACGCCAGGAGCACTGGACACTTCTCTCTAGTCAGTGCCTTTCCATTTCCTCACTCCCTCACTCCTGAAGCATTTCTAATCCATTTTGTTTCTTTTTAGAATATCATCCTTATAAAGTAGTAAAATACTTAATCTCTCATTAAGCTTATGGCAACACTTCTAAAGGGAAATGCAATCAAGAGCATAATGTGGTCATCTGGTTCTTCAGAATTGCTGAAAAAACCCAAATCACCAAAAATCCAATCACAACACCAATCCCTCCACCATCCCCTCCCCCATTAACAAAGAATTTCTATAGTTTGGCTAAATAGGAATGCAATGCCATAGAGTGTGTACTGGCAGATATGCACTGTTAAATAGAATGGCAGATTTTTCTCTTAAATAAGAGAAAACAAGAATTCAGTGTAAGGATGACCAAATGTGAATGAAGGCGATCAAACCTAGATTGACAGAAATTACAAAAACACTACATAATAAAACCCCATAGCTCTAGACAGTATCATCAGATGGATGCTGCTCAGCCACCAGCACTCTGCCATGACCACAGGGCTTTTCAAGCATTATCACACTCACAGAACTTTGAGGGACATTCTGTAGGAAGCAACCCTGCTCCGGCAGCAGCCTGGGGTCTGTCCCTGGCACTCTCTCTCATGGTTTTGCTTTCAGCTACCCATCTGCAGCACAGGGATCTGGGATCGATAGCTCAGCAGTACCTCCTCCTGCTGCCTACTCCAAGGGACAGCGTCAGTGTGCACACATTTTGCAGCAGGGTCTCCCTGCCTCTCTCTCTACAGGCTGTGAGTACATCCTCCCTGTCATCAAACACCACTCTCCAGAGCTATGGTAGAACTCTGCCAGCTTGTGTCTACCCTTTGAAGTGACGGTGGGTTTAGTTTGGTGGGCAGAGGAGGTTGCTCTTCACAAGTTGCTTTGTTTTTGAAAAACAAATATTTTGATAATTAACAAAACAAAACAAAAAACAAAACAAACCACCACAGCAACAAAAAAACCAGTAAAGCTAAAATCTCAATATAATGAAAATTTACCAAAAAAAGTACGAAACAGAATCTCTTAATTACCCAAGTGGGAGGGAATGGACAGAAGCCAACGCCACTCTCACCTGAAGGACACAGAAGCATCCACCAACTGGTTATAGGCAAAAGTCATCACCTCCCTCCATTTCTCCCGGTGAATCCACACCTGCCAACACAGTACTGCTAACAGTGGTAACACCTCACTCACTAAAATTCTAGTTTTGCATTATTCAGATTAGCCCTCATGTCGCCTCTCACAGCATCACAATCATTCAAGCAGGGAAGTTTCACTGCCATCTGTGGACAGCAGCGAAAGAAACTGGGGGAAGAAAGTAGCAAGAAACTTGAAAGGTATCTAGGGCACTGTGGGTATTGTGTTCCCTACTGATATTAGTGGCAAAATAGCCTAGAATCACACTGCTCGCCTCCAACAAATCAGAGATGCCTCTCAGCAAATCAGAGATGCATAATTTATGACAGACAGTTTGAGCTTCGAACTGAGGACCGTGGAGGTGTCTGTTTTCCGCAGTGGCTTCCTCAGAAAGTCTCTCCCTGCTTCTCTGCTAGGACACTGGAAGTAATAACAGCAACACTGCCTTAGATAAAAACATCATGTTGGCATTGTTTCACAGACCTTCCCCAAACTTTAATTAAAGTCAGTGGTACCATTCCATATCAGCTATTTTCTCCAGATTGCTTGACCAGGCAACTTCTAGATCAAACTATTTCAAAGAACAAAGCCGGTGGAGCAGGAGGGTAGGACACTTTGTCCATGTCAACATCTGATGATCTCTGAACCTGATCCACACTTCGAAGTGGCAAGCCTGACATCTGGCCAAGGGGCTTAGAATTAAGGAATTCCTTCCCGCAGATTTCACATTACAGCGTGCCCAAGCTACCGATGGTATTTATGAACTCCTCATGAAAAGGAAAAATAAGTGTCAGGTTAGCCACACAGCACTGGCAGAAATCTGCAACAGATTTGCCATCACAAACCTGGTCTTGAGTGGTTCTGTTTCAGTTCTGCACAAGAGCAGATCTGCTCTACAAAGGCAGTGCAGCAAACGGCCACCTGACCCCTGAGAGCTGAAAGAGGGTACTCCAATCACGCTCACTAATCTTGCTGCTGGGTCCACTGATGATATAAAAAGCCAGAGAGACAATCATTATTTTATATTCTAATTACCTGCATGACAAAAGGCACTGCATTTCCCCAAATTCCCATTTGGTCTCAGCTCTACAAAGTTAAATCATTCTTATACATCTTCCAGAGGTCAAGAATTCAAAGCAGCACTTGACAAATCAGGTCAGTGAGTCTTAAAAGTGCACACCTTATTTTTCTTGGCTAAAATTCATCAGCTAGAATCCAAGAATGCTGAACAGGGTGTTTATACTGTAAGAAGACATTTTTTTACTTCTCCTCATTATTCATGCACAGTCCCAAAGCAAATTTATAGCAAGCTTTTAAAAATAGCATTAATAATCTTAGGGGCTGCACTAAGACCCTAATTAAGATGGTATATGAATGTTTCCTGCTTGCACGTGAGATTATAGATTTAAGCTACACAGTCTCAAGACTCCTTAAGGAATTTATTTTCTTAACACTGCTTTGGGAAAGATGGTCGTCATTCTTGCTTTTATACAAGGTGTTGAGACATCAAGTGAAATATTTTAATACCTTGCCTTGTGACTTGTTAAATCGCGTTTAGGACCTGGCTTCTCAGTGAACACTATAACTCACAGTGTAACTGCCCTGGGCCTGGTGAAGCTGGACACATTCACCCCCTCTGAAAGTGCTTTCCAAGATGACAAGCGAGGCATCGAGGAAAGGAGTCTTCTCACAAGTGTGCAGAGGCTTTGCTGAGGTGAGATTTCTAGCTTCACACGGGACATCCTCAGCAGAGGCAAGAGTTCGGTTTCCAAGGATGCAGCTGCTTCAGCAGCAGGACCAGCCCCTCGTGCCATATCGTTGTTCCCTGTCCACCTGGCAGCTTCAGTAACAAAATGGGGTAGATTTATCAAACTGTCACCTGTCTTTCCCACAGCCATGGTTCACCTGCACGTGAATCCCTCCTGAAAGATGCAGACACAGGGATCACAGCCAGTTTTGGAACAGGTTCTTCCAGGGTCCTCTCGTTAGAAACGGCGAGTGCTGGCACTGCTGACTGCCATTGTTGGAGCTGCAGGAGTACAACCTGCTGCTGTCAACTAGGCCTGCAATTTTCCAGGAGCCATGAGCTAAAAGAAGAATTGATGAAAAAAGTCCAAGCAAGAAATAAGAGGTTAAGATTCTAACGCCAAATTTCTATTACCAGTCCTAAACACAACTTTGGCTTGGACAGCTAAGCCTTGAGAAATCATGCAAAATGCACTACAGTTGAAAGGGACATTTAGTAACAGCCTTTCCCTCTGCTCACAGCATGGCAGCAAAAGACACCTCCAGCTTTACAGTACAAGTTAAACCTTGATTCAACTTGCAACTTAGGTTAAATTGTCCTCCCTTGAGAAGTTACCACACATCAGTGAAATAAGTTTGTGTTGCTTTTTCTGGATAAACAGCTCAGAGTCTTCTCACTGGAAACAATTGCCATTTAACAAGTATCCTAGAAAGCTGTAAACCCGATTTAACTCAACTGACAACTCGTTCTTACCAGAAGCAATCGTACACTCTCACAGTGACCAATGCTTTCCTGGCAGAGCTCTCTCTCTGGATTTATCATTAACATCTACATCCTAACACTGCTAAATAATTCAGTGCAGCATTTAGCCGTGTCTTTGCCTCTCTACTCAGAAACCACTCTCTTTTTTGCATGTTTCAGCAACAGGGAACAAAAACCTGCTTGGATTGTGGCCCCTCCTTGTGCTGTGTGACTGAGGGGAGAAACTCAGTTACCCTTTCACTCTCAACATAGAACCGCAGGTTTTATTTATTTTATTTTGTTGGAAATAGTGTTTATTAGATAACTAAATATAGAGAATTATTTATCCACACAGAGTCATGACCATGTGGGCTCAGATTCACATGCAAATTCCCCTTTTAATAATCCTAATGCAGGGAGTGCTCCAATCAGAGCGCTATCAGCCCCAGCTCCCAGATACCTGATGCCAGCTTTGCTGGTAATGTAGGCCACCGAAGCAAATCCAGAGAGATTGAGTTGGAAGTGGAGAGAGGCTCTGAGATCTATTTGCTTGGCTTCCTGACGACAAGGGGGTGTCTAACTTCTTTTTTTCTTCTCCGCTCTGAAGGGGATATCATTTAAGAGGGATCATTAGCTGCGAGCAGCCTGGCTGGGTCAAGGCTGGGAGGCGGAGACGCAGTTGCAAGCAGCGAAGCAAGGTGGAGGCACGAAGACAGAAGACCAGGTTAATGAAAGCATGAGGTGGCTCTTGGGCAGCAGCTTGAAAAATTTTGGACATGCTGACAGGGGAAACTATGACTGGCTAAACAGTGAACCAGGTGGGCCACTTCTGGAAACAGAGCTTCAGGTCTGTACCCCCTTGCTCATCTCTGTGGCATGTCCTTTGACTTTGCATGTGTGTGTGTGTCTGTGTAATGTCTCGGTGTACAGTGCAGAGTAAATACCTGGGTATTGGGATGTATCGAAGCAGTACTGCTCAATTATATAGAATTGGAGCATTTCTTTATTGCTGTTAAGTCCTTTTAAACACACTTGTGGAAAAGAAAAACATTAGATGGGAGAATTTTGCTGGGGTGGCAGGAAAGGAAGTTTAATTACTTCTTTTAAGCATAATGCATCCTTGATTTCCTTTCTGCTAAACGTGTGTTTATGCCTTGGATCTGGTCCCGTGAAGCCTTTCTGCAGATGTTACGAGTCAGTAGCAGGCAGCAATGAACTCTTGTTCCCTAAGCTGTGCGCTGATTACATCTGCGAGAGAGGATCACATGCAGCCGAGTAGGGGGAGGGAAGTAGCCCCCAGAGATGAAAACACAGCCTGCTTTCTGGCTTTGTCTGGGATGCAGCAAAAGGGTTTCTCTGGTCAAAAATAATAATTTAAGGTGCATGTACTTCTAAGTAAACGTCCGAAGTAAGATGCATTACCAATGAACTGGCCACACTACTCAGCTGATATATATATCGTGTACTGTTGCAAAATAAATGGGAGTAGAAGTGTGTGTGGGTGTCAAAACAGGAAAAAAAAGTAGTATTTAAATGCCTCCACAATTTTAACAAAGTCTACCTCACCAGTAACATTGCCAGAGTAAGAATAGCAATGGCAAAGTCTTCACACCTCAAGACTGGTTTTATCTGACAGTGAGAAACAAACAGCATCACTAGAGTCACATTTAAACAAGTATTTGAAAAGTCTGTGTAAATCCAGGCCGACTTCTAAACCACGTGTCATTACTAATGTATACAAAAACATATAAAAATGTTTTTCTATTTGCCAGTGTTACATGTTTTTGCTTTTTACAAGCAATAATGAATCAGCTTCAAGAAGCAGGATAGAGCTTGGAAAAGCACCTATGGGTGGACCACACCCTAATGACTTCAAAGCAGACTTTGTTCCAAATGCACTTAAAACATTTCAGAAGTATCATTTTCCTGATTCAACTTCAAAAGATATTAGTATAAATATGGGCTCTATTAACAAAAATAATTTTAAAGGAGTTCTAAGTACTCTAGCAAATCATTAATAACATAATAAATGTTAGTACAACTCAGTCACTTCAATGGCAATTTCAGTAAGCAAAATAAACTTTCATTTTTCTATCCTTACACAAAAGCTTTCCTTAAACTCATGTTTTGCCTTATGAGGTCATTCCCTCCCAAGGCAGGTACTACCCCTCCTTCGTCTAGACACAGAGTTCCACTCCAAGCCCTTTCCATTACTCCTCAAGGATATACCCCACAACTCAGCCACACTCTGCATTTCATTCCTTTACCAACAGGCACGAGTAAAAGCTCATCTTAACTGATATGGGTCACGTAATCTGTAAACTGGCCACTGTACATGCTCAGCATGTTAAAAACACATAGGCAGAGAGATTGCTAATGAAAGGCTTTACTACTTCGAGTGTGTGCTCAGTGGCTGGGGGAAACACCTCTGCTTCAGTCCCTACAAATATATAAATGAAAGGAGGAAAATAAACGTGAGCCCAAAATACCCAAACTATCCTACTAAGAATCAGTTCTGGGAAAACAGAGGACTTTTTAGAAATATGATCCCTTTTACTCCCATGCTATTTTCTGACCTTCTCTGTTTTATAGAGGATATTTTCCCGTATTTATGTGTCTGTAACTTATTTCATGCTGAAAGTCAGATCCTTATTTTTGTCACTTACAAACCTGACAGTAGATGCTTGTGATGACACAGGCAGAGCATGTTGATCTCCAATGAAGCAACATTAAACAAAACCAGTCAATTAATAATTCCATCCGTTACTTCATATGCCTGGTGTGAAAACTTTCATACGTAAAACAGTAGAGGATTTCACCTTAAATATGTTCTGCAGTTGTTTTACTTTCAACTAATGAAGATTCAGTATGATTTCTAGATCATTTTATTTTTCAGTTCTGCCAGCTACTCCTATACACAGTGGTTACTTTTCTAGTTTTAGAGCTTCAGCTTCAGAAGTTACTTTTAGGTCAGTTTAGAACTTTAGTTTTAGTTCAGAATTTCAGAATATTTTTTTTTTTAATTAAGTGACCTTTGATACATTGTATTAAAATTATTCCTATTTTTAGTGTAATTTTTTAATGCCTATTAGATTTTCCAAGTCTTTATGTCAAGATTTTGCAACATTCTTCAGTAGCCCTTTAGGCAGTCATTGCAGAAATGGGCACAAAACAACAATAGAAAAAGAGGAACCAATATTGATCAATTGTCTCCTAATACATTTGATATATGTATATGGATAAATGTACAAGAAGTCCATCAGCTTTTGGAACTACATCTCCAAGTAAAATCAGTCCACGTAATGTTTGGCAGGAGGCAGCATCAAAATGAATATATAACTCCCAGTTCAGGTTCAGGGCATCTGTGGGGCAGTATTAACTTATGAAAGATTATTTCAACTCAAATAATACACTAAGTAGCCTACGAATTATTTCACTCAGATAGGAAAGTCTTAGTATTAGCTGTGTTTAAAAAGCTATGAGCACTCTGAAACACAGACTGAGGAAAACTGGTCTTTATTGTCACCTGTTAGCATATAGAAAAAGCATGAAGCTGAGTCAGAGGAGGTTTAGGTTAGATAAGAGGAAAAAATTTTGCACTCAGAGGGTAGCTGGGCACTGGAGCAGGCTCTCCAGGACAATGGTCACAGCACCAAGCCTGATAGAGTTCAAAAATCATTTGGAAAATGCTCTCAGGCACATGGTATGAATCAGGGTGTCCTGCACAGGGCCAGGAGCTGGGCTCAATGACCCTGATGGGTCCCCTCTAACTCAGCATCTTTTATAATTCTATAATATTGCCTAATTCTTAATCCTACCTTCACATGCTTAATTCTTAATCCTAGCTTCACATGCTACTGTTTGCAGATCATAGTAAAACACACTTGCTGCTCTTTCACAACTATACAGGACATGGTATTCACCCATTACTGGCCATTCAGAGTGCTTCTTTCCTCCCCTTTCCCAGCATCTTTCACTGCATCTTCCTCAAACAACAAATTTATTACATCTTCTTCTGTACACATTACTGAATTGACAGCCACCAGGCACTTGTGTGGTTATTTTGAAATAGAATAGGATAAAATAGGAGTAGTTCGGTTGGAAGGAGCCTGCAATGAATATCTAGTCCAACCACCCACTTTAGGGAGTGCAAGAGAACATGGACTGCTTTGTAATAACCTACGTAGCTTCTGCCCAGATCCCTCAGTGCAATAAAGTACTTGCAGGTTCAGGGCACTGCCTTTTCACCTTCAGAGACAGCAATACGGATGCAGAATTTCTGCACACCATACCTGGTCTCAGGGTGCCAACCCGGGCACTCAAAATGAGGCATAATCAACAAGTAACCCACAAGAAACACCTCCACTGCTCTGTCTTGCCCCTTCTGTAGAGCATTTAGTAGCAGAGACAGGAATACAGCTCCCCAGGAGAACATTTGCTATCCCACGCTAGCAGGCAGTCGTCTCTCTTCCCACAGCCTTCTGACTCAGTCACTACATACTCCACACATCCTGCAACACAATACCCTGTGGTATTGTGGTGTTCATCTCCTTCCCTAAGCAATCCAGCACAGCCCTGAGGAGGCACTTTGTGCACAATGATGTAATTAAAAATTATATGTGTTGCAGAGCAAATTACGGATTCACAGATTTCAAAAAGGCTGACATTTATTCAGCCTTGAGAGCCTGATTTTGCAACTTTAGAAGCAATGGTACAGGTTACTCTTGGAAGGCCTTTAAATAAGAAGAGTTTTCAGGCCAGTAACCCACTGACACGCTAAGGTGTCCTTCTGTAGCTACTCCACAGACTGTGGCCATCTGAACTAGCTCATACTACACACAGTTTCACTGCTTCCATTTTTAACCATTAGATGCAAACTGTCCCCTCCAACAATAATATATTTTGCACATTTCTCTTGATGAGTATTTCATTGCAAGGCTTTGGAGCAAAGTATTTCCCTGAGACCCAAGATCATTTGTTAATTTCTTCCATCAAACTTTACCTTTTTCTGAAGTCCAGTATTTGTACCAGGCCGTGTCTTACAGCCCTAACTCTTGTCTGTGCTTCCACCAGCACATGAAGGATAGACTGTTCTTGGCCATTATTTAACACGCGAATATTGTTTCAATGAAATTTATAGCGAAGCTGCACCGAGTTTAAATGATAATTGGGGCTTTATATACCTTTTACTAATCTCGTGTAGGAAACACTGGCAATGTCACTCTCTGTCCTCACAAACTACTAGAATACTGTACAACTCACAGATCCTAAGACCAACCTTAACCCTGATGAAAGCCTGCTCCCTACAAATTAAACCCAAAAACTAGACTTGGATTTTAAAAACAAGCTCTTCACTGATTGTGAATAATGCTGTCCAGTATAAAATCAGCTGTTCTAAATATTTACTGTAAGAGTATCAGTAACATCTCAGTATCAGTGAGTCTCCACATACATAGTGCACAAACATAATACTAAATGCTTTTTTCTTATTTTCCCTTGACACATTTTATGCACCTCATAAGACACACTAAAAAAGCATTAACAAACTTTAAAAAAAAATCCCCTCATTTTAAAGAAATTATTTAATGGCTACATTGGAAGAACAACTGGAACAATTTCTTCCAATTCTGCTCTTTCCTGTCACTCATTGAATGGTCAGGTAAGACAACAGCTTATACAGCTTTAATTAAAAATTATCAGTAAATATTAAATAGTTCTTTAATATGCATTTTTTGGGTAAAAGACAGTTGGGGAAGAATAGCTTAATAGCTAATCTGCAAAGGTTTCAGTGTATTTTAAAATTACTTTAATGCATTTAGCTTCAGACCCACAATACCTTAGGGAAAAAATAAAAAAGCAGAAATCTCCCCTGCATTATTTGTTGGGAGTCAATGCCTATTTACTTTGTTTTTCTTAGGCATGACCACATAATAATAGTTTCACAATATGACAACAAAGCAAAGAGGTTACAAATGCCTGGTAGATAATCAGTTGAATGTAGATTACAGTGTGATTTTGTAGCTAGAAGAACGAGTGTGATTCCTGTAAGAATAAGCATAGGAAGTTTTTGTAGACTAAGGAGGAGACACTGAGTTACTGTCCTTCTCACAAAGCCATTGCTGCAAACAGCCAGTTTGCATCCCTGCTTCCAAACCCTTTGAGGAAAGAATCACTCCAGTTCTCCAAGCTTGAATAGGCGCCTTCACTCAAAATAAAGGAAATCTGATCCACTGACCTGTTTAGTCTCACCATACAAATGTGAAAAAGCCATCTGATAGCATTTCTCAAGAATGGGAATTACAATGGGAATGAGTTGATAATAACCAGCATTATAGAATCTGGGTTTTCCTCCCTCCCTAGACAAGACTCTGAATGAGATCCAATTACTAGAAGATGGAGTCAGACTGGAAACAAGATATACTAAATTTTAAAACTAAAGCTAATACAGCAGAAGAGCACAAATGGCTTTGTTGATTTTTCTCATAGCTTATGACTCCAGTTAACATTACATCACAATTCAAAAGCTGTGGGACAGAGGTCTTTTGTGCTACGTTTTGTAGAAAGCAAAGCTGATGCACCAGTCACAACTGTTAGTACTCTTACACCAGAAGTTCTTTTTTCCATAGTTTTAAAAAGGGATAAATGAATCTTGGATCGCTGGCCGAACAAGCTCAAGAGCCCCAGTCCAAGCTGTCCTGACATGCTGTGTTTTCTTTGGAACTGGCCTGTTAGAACAGCCCAAAGAGCAGGTACTGTAGGCAACGGGCCCTGTTTGAAAGGGCTTGTTGTCGTAGTATTTGTTCTTTAAACAGTTTTCCAAATACAAAGGACCAACACTAGATGGTGGATCACCAGCCTTATTCATCTGCAATTCAGTGTTCTCCCAAATTTTAAAGGCTTGACTGATCTCCTTCAAAGTCAGCTGGTCCTACTATATTCCAAGAGTAATAAAATGTCATGCAAAATTACATAGACTTCCAGGCTGTTGGGTTTTTTCCCCCCACTGGAGACAGCATTTTCTAAAAACTCAATACTCTTTGCAGCTTCTCTGGGGCTTTTTGTCTCTGGTTGTGATTTGCTTTAATTGGCCAGTAAATAGAATTCACGAATCTGCACAACATATTGCTTGAACGATATTAGTGCAGAGAGAAAGAAATTTGGAAAAGCAACTGCTATGTCATGAGGCAGAGATGGGGAATGTGTTTTTGCTCTCTGATTAAGAGATCTCCAGGAATCCAACACTCATCCTATTTGCTTTGGTTACAGAGCAGACAACAGACAAGTTCAACCAAAGACGACATAGAACCATTTCTGTGTATCATATTGCCTGCCACCATGATGCTCTTCGTGGCATTCCTGCTGCTCTTCCTGTACCGCCGTTGCCAGCGCCCCACTCAGCAGGGGCAGATCTTCAGCATCGACCTTCCTGAGGCCCTGCCTGAGCATGATGTGTCCAATTTCCTTTCTGCACTGCCCTGGAGCAGTGAACAGAGTTTCCACTACTCCACGCTGCTCCCTGATGCCACATTCCTCTCTGTGTGTTTGCCTCCCTCATATGAGGAGGCCACCATGAAGACTTCCATGGAAGAGGCTCACACTGAGCTCTCTCCAGACCCAGTGCCTCCTTATGAAGAGAGCACGCTGCAGACCAGCAGCACCAAATAAACTTCCTACGGAAGCACCTTAGCTGAAGCATGAAGCACAAAGGTAGAACTGCTAATGGCCTTTAAAATTTGTGAAAAGATTCCAAATGAGGCACATTTATGAAGGGAGAAACTTGAAGTAACAGAGAATGAGACTCTTCACCTCATCCTAGGATTCTCTACCTTCCGTTTGTGGCAAGTGTACACACGGTGTAGCAGCAAATCCAATCCAGACTGGTTACATGGGAATTCTAGTTAACAAACATGTCATGCAAGGTTTAAACTTAAGGAAAGCTGGGAAGCTCTTCCTCTATAATCCCTGTAATCCAAAAGGAAATGTCAATAACACTATAGATTCAGCAGTCAGAAAAAGGGCTTTTAGCACATACCCATTTCAGTTGGGTTTTTTTCTGTTCTATGCATTTATTTTCAAATGAGTTTTTGACAAGCTGAGTCACTCAGTCTATGTGTGTTAACATCACATCATTCTGCAGTGCTCTGGAATGATCACAACAGCTCTCAGGAAAGCAAATAAATATATAACCTCTACAAAATTTCCAGTAACTGTCCCCAAAGGTTCAAATGTGCACTGTGAATAAAGGCTGTCTTTTCTCATGGCTGAACAAATGAGGACAACCAGAGAAGACCTGATTATTCTGGGTGAGGAAGACTCCATACAAGAGCACACTTCCATTACTGCTGCAAGCTGCTTGCCAAGGTCTGAAAGGTCCCAGCATTCCAGACTACTTGCTTGACTTCTTTTCCAAGTCTTAAATAATAAACCATGTGACTTACTTGGTTCAGTGCGTAAACGAGTTGGGAAAATGTAATAAAATCAAGTGCACAAAAAAAAAAAAAAATCTTGTCTGTATTTCAAAATGGCTTTATAATCCCTTCCCCTTCATCACTAGGGCAAGTCAAGACTAATCCAAATGTGTTGGCAGCAGTGGTTCAGAGGGTTTCAGACAATGATGTATGTTATCTTTAATTCTCTCTTACAGGATAGCATTTTCACTATGTTGATAGATGCTCTTGTTACACAAGGTGGTTACTACAGATCCTGACAGCCTCAAAAGTTATGTTGGCAAGCCACAGACAAACGCAGTGTCGTGGAATAGCTGACACCTGCAAGGAAGAAACTCTCATGGCAGCTTGTGCAGTCTTGGTGTGACTTACAAACCCAAAGGCTGTCCTGACCTGCACTTGGTGATTTCAACAACTGTCAGGAGGTGTCAACTACAGCCAGTCCTGCTTTATGAACTTCACACATTCCTTAAAAAATACCCAACAGAAACGACAACATGATAATGGAAGAAAAATTCATCACTGTACAGCAGAAGAAAGGCTACTTTAAAGCTGCAAGGTGGTTAAATTTTGCATTATGTCAACAGTGACACAATCACAGTAAGCAAACAGTTCACATCAAAACTGATGTTCCCACTCATACCCTTCTCTTACAACAAGAAAAGAATATGCATTTTTATGTTTAGAAAAGGGGCTATTTTCTTGAACTACAAATTTGAGATCATTCTTTTTCTACTGTTCCATTTGGGTCGTCAAACTGAAGCAGCAGATGTTTTGGAAAACTCCAAATTCAATCAACCATTTTTCTTTTCAGACCCTATCTGGGAACAGTTCCCAGTATTTGCTGATGTGTTT
Organism: Platysteira castanea; assembly: GCA_013397175.1. Lineage (NCBI taxonomy): Eukaryota > Metazoa > Chordata > Aves > Passeriformes > Platysteira > Platysteira castanea. The sequence continues at coordinate 44,014 of VYXC01006932.1, forward strand.
GAAAGTACCATGTTCTACTGCCTCCTTGCATTTTCTTTGTCTCTTTAATATTTGGTGCATGCAGTTGTTTCCAAGGAAAGCTGGAAAAATACAAGAGCCCCAAACAACATAACTAATTGGAAAGGTGCAAAGGTTTGAGGTTCAAAGATAAACCACTTCTGCCTCTGGTGTTTGTATATTCCACTAACTTCAGCGAAATTGTACAGATATGCTTGAAAACTCAGACACTGTCATATCGAGTTGAGTATACTTTGCCTTAAGAGACCTGCTGTGTGCTGAAATGAGTTATGCTGCTCTTCAGCACAACCTCTTGTTTACCCTTAGCCTGGGTAGAGCCTGATACTCCGCTTCTGGGCTCATCATTCTAAATTGCTCTCCAGTTGCCTTAGTTAACTATTTAGTAGCAGGTTTTCTTAGTTTTAAGAAAAGTTTTCACTGGTATTTCTTGTGACCAAGACTAATATACTTCTATAACTAGTTGAGAATTGCTGTTCTCTGCAAGAATACAGAGAGTGATTGTGTTTTACACAGTATTTATTGGACAACTCTCACATCCTGCTTTAGACAAATAGTTTCTGATTGTTAGTGCTGCTATAGACAATTAAAAACAGACACTTACTTAGTCCAAATTAACAGAAAAGCTGCCAACACTTAAATTATTCTTTCTAGTAAACTGCTTTTTATTCCATGTGGAATTAGTATCCCTTATCTCATTTCAACACAGATTTGTTTAGTCTTGTATGTCCCTAGTGGGTTTCAACATAACCAGCATCTCTACTATTAAATCTCCACCCCAAAGAGAAGGTTCACAAAAAAAGACAATGTCTCTCATGCAAACATACTGAAATTAAATCTCCATTGCCTAGAAGCTGCCTCTGATCCTGTCAGGCTGTGGTGACACACATCTCAGCAGCCACCGTGTTACTGATGTTAGTGCTACTGGGTGTGGGGCAGCTATTGGGACCTCTGGGCAAACACTTTGTGCATCAAAGCAGAGAGCTCATGACCTGAAAGGAATTCGTGCCTGGCAGTAGAGCAACCACAAATGTAATGGGAAGAACTTTCATTTTCTTAGCTGCAGTATCTGAAAGGTGAAGGCTTAGAGCACCCCATCTAAAAGGAAGTTGTTGGAGTTGAGACCGTAAACAAAAAGACTGAGGAGAGACATTCAGTTTTCAGTTATGTAAAGGGTAACTGCAAATGAAGTAAAATAAGGACCCCTCCTGCCTGCACCAATCTGAACTGGTACTAGTGGTTTTAATCTTGAAGAAAGATTAAATCAGAAAAGAAATTTCTAAAAGTGAAGTGCAGTCTGAAAGGGCAGTGAAGCAGTGGCAGCACCATCTCTGGACACACTGAGAAGGTAGAGAAACATCTGTCCAGAGTGATGAAGGCTCCTGGTTGGAGCAGAGAATGGATTAGATGTCTTCTCTGTGTCCTTCTCAGTTACTATGCCCTAAAGTTACATAAAAGTAAATTTTGTTCATTGTTTCCAAATTGTATGAAATCTGCTTCTTTGAAAACCTCATACTATGAGATTTCATGTGCATCCAGAAATCACTGTAATATTGGCATTGTACTTTACAGCCACAAGGTTCTCTTTCTTTTTTGCTTAAATATTTATTAACATTTAATGCTTAAATATTTATTATGAAAATACTAAGGAACTACAATAAGACTAATTATGCATACACTACCCCTTGTTTATATTTAGTAGGAAACTATGGAACAATACAGGCCCCCTCATTAAGGAGGCTTCACCATCTTAGAGGACAATCTCTGTGCTTGTCTTCCCTGTGAGAGCTGCCAGAGTCCCTCACTGACATGGGTCCATTGTTCTGCAGACCAAGATGAATACACATCTTGCACACATGGCAGATTCTTGATCAAAAGACATTTAATGGAAAACAACACAGGTAATTTATACAAAATAGTTCCTCTAAATAGCCAGTGAAAGTATTCAGCACACATCTCCAATAATGACACAATGGTTTCACGTTAATAGAGTATCCTGTCTCTCTCATTTTAGCCGAAGGAAGAAAAGATGACACAGCTCTTTGCAACCACTACGGGAGCTCAGAAACTAACATCTTGGATAAAATTGATCCACGCTTGTGCATAGACTGAGCATCTGGCACCTGATCTTTGCTGAACTTAAAACTAACTCATGACTCACCGGTTTGCACTTGCCAATGATAAAATGTGCTTTTGAAACAGAATAGTCATTGCTTGGCCGTATGAGGTAACCCTTGGTCAAGGAAAGGCAGAATAAGCATTTCAGTGCATACACTTCACTTCAGAGAGATGCTCACCTCTAACTAAAGTATCTTGACTGGAAATTTAGATCCCCAACTGAAGTGGAAAAGATTTTTTTATAAAAACCCAAACAAACCCTGACATCAAGTCACTATATCTTTATGGTAGTTCAATATCTCAGTGGTCAAGAAAGAACTGCCCCCAAAATAAAGTTCTTCACTTAATCCATGCTTACAAGGATTTTACTTGGGTCCTTATGCCAGCAAAGCCTCCAAATACAGACACACAACTACTTTTGCTGGTACAAACTCCACTGGCATGAACCATATATGCTCCAGTAGTGAAAACTCTTACAAATGTACATTTTATCAATATGAGAAAGTGAGTGGGCAGTCTTATTCTGACTAGGAGAGTTATTTTATTTGGGTGTGAGATTTGTTGTTGTTGTTGTTTTGTTGGGGCTTTTTTACGAATTTTCAAGAAGGAACATTGCACAAAAACATCAGATAAGCATGAACTGAATGCTTATGGCAAATAAATTATTCACTGACTCCTCTCTCAAAAACTGTTGTAAGTGAAACAGTTATGAATTTTTAATAATGGAATTTCTTGATTTCAGTCTGTTAGTAAATAATCATGTCATGACTTTCGTTACAAAGTAGTTCTATTCATCACTTGGATAACGAGGTCTTCTGCAGAGCAGGAAAGGCAGGTGAGTGTGGAGCCCAAGGAAGGTGTCCTCTGTATTAGAGACAGCATGCCTGTCTCAGTGGTACGGCTAGCAAGGCTGGGCACAGCTAATAAATCAGTGCTGCAGACATAGCTGATGATGAAGACAGCAAAACCTCACTGAAGTCTCTTGGGTACATGGCTAGGCTGACAGCAGTGTAAATGTACACCTGCACTTTCACAAGCTTTCCATTAAAAAGGTAAAAAAATGCCAATCTCTTTCATGTTTGTTGAGGGTATGAAAGAATCAAACTTGCTTGTGACTTTGCTCCATCAGTGGTTTTACTTCTGATTATTCCCAGGAATATTGTGTCTGTGAGTGTTTACTGTCAGAAATTAAGTTTAAGGGAGAAGTAGCAATCAAAACTGTAGTATTCAGAATTTCATAGAAACTAGTTATAGAATCACTGAGGTTGGAAAAGGCCTGTAAGATTGAGTCAGACTTTTAACCCAGCATTGCCATGTTCACGGCTAAACCGTGACTGTAAATGACAAATCTACACATTTCTGAACACTTCCGGGGATGGTGACACCACCACTTTCCTGGACAGCCTGTTTCAATGTTTGATAACCCTTTTAGTGAAGAAATTTTTCCTAATATCCATGTGCTGGTTTAGCCAAATTTATAAATATATCTCAAGACAATCCAATTTAAACCTTCCCTGGTGTAATTTTTCCTCTCTTCTTGTCACTTTTTACCTGGGAGAAGAGATCAATCCCCACCTCACTACAAACATCCTTTCAAAGAAGTTGTGCCATTAATATCATGTTATCTTCTCCAGCCTCTTCTATATTCATTTGTCCCTACAGTGTCAGGATTATTTTATTCTTAAATGCTTATTCTTGTTATTTTATTTCTCCAACGCTTACCTTAGAACTTTTCAGACATTTCCATCTGTGACAACAATAAATACTTCAAAGCAAGAGAGCATGGACAGGCAATCCTCTCCAGTCATGTCAAGCACCTTCATAAGTCTATCTTCTATTTTGCAGTGTTTTGGTTTGGTTCGTTTTTTCCAGGTTCAAACTAAGAGGACTGAATGCATGTTTTTTTAGTTCTTTGAATACTAATGAACTGAACTCCTTTAGCTGCCTTCCAAGCACAAAGGGTAGGAAGCAAAGCCATGCTCTTCCTGCCCATCAAGCATTCCGAAGGGAAAAGAATTTGAAAAAGATCACAAATCAGGATGAAAACAGATAAGAGAAATGCCCATGCAGAAGTAAGCCTCTCAATAATTTACTTTCTCCTCCCCTATTTTTCACTTCTCTCTTATTTGGCTTAATTTTAATTTTCTGCCAGCTATATAAAAGGCAACACAAAAAGGAAAACTACCTCCACAGACTGACCCACGGCTCTAGAGAGCACAACTAAGTATCATGTGTTATGTTCTACTAGTAATCTGGAATATCTGTTTGTCAGTATAAAGTGCTTTACATGAAGTCAGTTTCCACTACAGGTAAACCAGACAAATTCAGACATTTCTACAAACACATTTCCCTGCTTATGTACCAACAACACACCAAATTATTTAAACAGCGCCATTAAAAACTCGTATGTGTTTCAGTTCCATGGCATTTTTCTCTCTCTTTGCCTTCCAATTTGGAAAACTCCCAGCTAGCAACACTCTCAGATGTTAGTATGGCCTCAAGTTTCTTCAGAAAGACTGCACACCTATAATTTAGACAAAAAAACCAAACTTGAAAGGAATTAGCTTATTTATAAACTCTATCTTCAATTAACACTCTTTGACTTCTTAGTGATGCAGAACCTAAATATTTTTGTAAAAGACTGATTTCTAGTGGTTTATAGTAGCAAAACATTGTGGTCATCAGAAACTAAAAATTGCTGCTGTCATATGCAATGAAAGGGAAAAAAAGAAGAAGATCCATTAGCACAAAACTTCAGTGTTTGGTTGCATCAGGAAGATCAAAGCAAACAGAGGGCATGAGTTTGAAGACAGAAGAAGCCACGTAAGTACAGTCCTGTCCAGCACAATTCTGAGACTTTCACAGTGGTTCTTTTCCACAGCATTACCAGAAATCATCCCCTGGAGAAGAAGCACAGTGCTGCCTGACAGAAGAGCAGGGTGTCCCTGGTGCATGACTGGTGACACCTGAGGCACTGGCATCAGTGGGCCCGAGTGGTGCCACGCTCCACTGTGAGGTCCTGAACCTCTCCAGCAGCCCCAGTCCTGCCACTCCCACCCACCAGAAGGAAAGGCTGAGTGGTCTCAACCTGCCCAGTAAGATCGCTACTGGAAACAAAATAAAATAATCAAGTTTTACACCCTTAGGGCATATTTTTATTACAAGAGTAGCAAGTTTATACACTGGTAACATCTAGACCTGTGTGCCAGTGATTATGGCAGACTCTATAAAACAGACACAACCTAAATTTTACTTTCTTTATCTAAAAACATGACCTGATACAAACTAGAGCGGAAGGAAAGAACTACTGTTTGATAGCGCATTTTATGCTTTGCAGATCATCCTGCAAGTCAGAGGGCTTATTTTCTAATCTATTATTCCTTATCTAGCTTATGCGTACCTTATTTTAAATAAGGTAAATAGATATTGTAGGGATGGCAGGCAAGGTAAACTATAAACATGAAGTACACCCGGATACTGTATCTGAGAGCCCCACATGAGCAGCTCTCTCTCTTTAGCTAACGTCACTTCAAAAAATTATCACCTCCTCTATATTTTCACATTTATCTGGACTCCTTCCACATGTCCACTCCAACTACCAACTGACCACACGGTTGCTGGAGGCATTTATGACTTTGGTTTTTCCAGTCTTATTTATTAACAGGTTTTCTGTTTTAGCTGGGATTGAGTTCCAGGAAATATGTACACTACATGCATCAACTTCCAATAAATACTATTTTCTAGTTTTGTTAGAAAACAAAGAATATTTCCAGAATGGCTTGCATTTAGAGCAATTATACCAATTTTTAAAGAGCTGAAAAGAAATTTTCATGAGAATGAAAATTGAGAATTTTCATGGCAACCTGCTGCCCTGACCCAAGTTGTGCTGGGTATCACTCCCAGAAGAGGGAAGCTTGGCAAGGCCTTCTCTCCATTAGGTCACTTGCCATCATGTTTAACAGACACCAAGATTAAATTCCCGATTTCTCCAGGCTTTTTTGGTGAAACTGGACACCACGATATCTAACAGCTACTCCGAGGGAGGTTGGATTTCACTGCTGATGGGCCTTAGAGAGTTTCCAGTGACTCCTGTTCACCCAGTCTCTTGTCCCCAGTGCTGTACCAGCCCCTTTTAAGGTTGCATGCCTTTTTTTAGTACTTCTCATAAATTACCATGATAGTACGCAACAAGACAGACTAATCCAACTGGTATTTTTCCTGCTAACACTGTTTTGAACCATAAATTTTGACAAAATATGCATTATTCTTAACCCCAGTCTTTAGTTTTCAACTGCTTCGCCCCCGGTTTGTGACAGCTACACAGCAAAGGTTCCTTTCTGCTCGTGGCCTGCCCAAAGCAGCAAAACAGCTGTCAGTGCCTAAATAATGACTGGCTCCTTGGGCTGGTACGGGATCAACCACCCTGAACCGCACCAGGACTTCTGATGGAGCCTGTCAGGAGGAGTTTTCCTGCATCCTCCAAGTTTCTGGAACTGCCAAAGCCATCCAGGAGCACCAGGGTTACAACACAGGAGTGCTGGACCAAGCAGCATCTTGGGATGGGTTAAAGGGGTGGGATGGAATGGGATCCATGGGATCTTCATCCAGAAACCCCAGTGACAGTTCAATGGCTCTATATCAAACCATTAAGTGTCTGGCAAACCAGCACAGTTGTAAATATTTGATACCAGATGGTCTGCTCAGAGTAGACCAGCACTTACTCATATTTGTCTCAGTTTCCTTTCCTAGGCACTCTGCACAGAGGGGACAGACGGCCTCCAAGCCCCATCAGAGGTTGCTCCTGCATCCCCTACCTGCACACCTCCCTCAGGGGTGCCTGTGACTGGCAGATACATCCTGATGAGGTAACAGCCTGAGCAGGTACAAGGGCATAATAGATGGCAAAAGGTGAGTAAAGTATACGTAGGAGGATCAGGAGTGCTTTCTCCAGCACCAAGGGAAGAGCCTGGACACCCCACCAGTTTCCTAGAAAGGGTCACCAAGTACCTGCTGAATTATGAAGGTTGCTTCACAGCCACAAGGATCCATCAGCACAGATCACCTTAATTTGCTAAACACAAAACTGCAGCAACCCAGGAGGAGATTCACAGTTCTGGCTTTAGAGCCTTGCAGAGAGTGGTAATTGGCAAACATGACACCTACTGCTGCCCAGTTTTAACCCACAGCCTCCATACATCTGCCAGTCAGGGCACCCTTAATCTAGCTGCTGGTTCAATCAAGGGCACAGAAGCTAAGGGGTAGTAGCAGTCCTTAGAGCCATCAGCTAAGAATGAAAAGCAAAGGCTTTAAAGTCACACCCTGTTCACCAGAAGTGTTTTACACAGAGCCTTCTACTGTCCAATTGCTTCCTCTTGAAGAGGCCTGTAAGTTTTGCGTCCTCTGGTTCCACTGCTCACACTGCTCAGAAAGCTGTAATTTCAGATTAAATGCAATTCGTATCAAAGAAAAACAATGATACGACAATTTCTATACGGTTTAAGGCAATTGAACATTTGATCTACATTGAAATACTTGATTACAACCATTTTGAGAGGATTTAAATAGTTGTTTTCCATTCTGTACACAGTCTTTGTTCAGCTTTGATATAGCTCTCTAAACAACAAATTTTTCCTGATATGGTATTATGAAGGCAAGGATACTTCCAAAAGAGGGAATTACTTCTGTTCTGGGTCACAGTCAATAAAACAGCAATAAATCTTGTAACTCAATACATTTAAAAGTATTTAAAAGTACCTGTAGCAACCAGTGTTGATAAGCCATGGGGAAGCAAGGTGCTGCATTACAGTCAACTTGAGCTGCAAGTGCCTCTTCCACCGCGCTTTTCAAAGCTCCCCCCGCAAATTAACTTTAACTTGCAATCAGATTTCACCTGCGGCTTGTTTTCTGCAGAGCAATCAAGGGATTCTCAGGACTTAAAGGAACCCTTAAGAAATCATTATGCAGCCAAAATACAACTTTCTTGGTTAGCCTGGCTACTTTCAATTAGGTGCTAATGAGGCTCCAGACTTTGACTTGACTGCTACAACCTGGCCTGGTCTTCCTGATCCCATGGGCAGCTGTGGTCTTTTCTGAGTAAGTAAATTAGAGCTGTGCCCATCTCTGAGTAAACGCTTTCCAGTTGTCAATGAGGAGAAAACAACTGAATTGAATAAAGATCACTGAGGGGTAGGAACATTTGTTTTGTCAGGTCTGCGAAGTGCACTGCCCACAGAAAGCTGCCCCCATTCCTAGCAGTATTGCTACAAAGCAGTGTTCAGGATTAGTAGCGATCCTTCAGATGTACTTCCTTGGGTCACAAGGAGCCTATTGGGTAGCTGAGGAAAAAGAGTGTGCTGGGTAGCAAGGTTTCCTCAGAATGCTGGTCTAATGTAATGTGACTATGGTGCATGGATCTGAGTCTGTTCTCTCACTGGCTTTTACACACCGTTATGGCCTCTCTGTGAAATCTGTATGAAATTAGATAATTTCAAAAATACGAAGTTTCTTTCAGTTTCATGGAAACTCAGACTTCAAGGAAAGTGACTACAACAGTGACCTCACTATGGGAAGGACTGTAGTATTCATCTCTTGTTAAGACACTGAGAAAACCCACATAGGAGAAAGCCTCCATATATATGGTGAAAATGTTATTGCAGTGTGCCCTCTGCAATGTAGCAGAGAATCCAGCAAGTTGTAAAGGTACAGAAAAGCTGGCATTTGTACTTTGTCGCCCTCAGAACTACAGCAGAACAATGAAATTATATTTATTTGCAGAATTAAAGGAGTGAATGAAGCCACTGAGACAGATGCTTTCTTGAACTCCATGCTCTTTAGCTCATCTGCCTGAGTTTCTATGTGCCATTGAGCTCCTTTTACTTACCTGATCTTCTGAAGGGATGAAAGTATTGATGGTGCCCCAAGTAAGCCTGGTGCACATCCAATCTGTGTCCAGTTTTGCAGTCGTCTCTTAATGCCAGTCAAACACTAGGATAATGGAATTAATCTCTTGGAACTGGGTATCCTTGCTGAAGAAAGAGGAGAAATGTGTGGGTCTGCCAGGTGTGGATTAATTTGTGTAGTGCTGTCAAATGGTTTGTGTCCCTGTAATCCAAAGGGAATCTCCAGAATAATAAATTTGGATAACGTATCTAATTTCCTGCATTAGGGAACTAAGTTTTCATTTTCATCAACTAAATCATGCTGCCTGGAGACAAAACCTGGTCTGAATTAGCCTGTAGTACAGCAAGTCATTACCCTCTTACCCTAGGCATTCACTGGGGTAATTCTCACACAAAAACCTCACATTTTTCTTTCTTTTCATCTTAACAATGCCCCAGTTTATGTAGATTGTGTCTCATCACATTACGTATTACTTTCTATCATCACTTATTTTCCCTGCTTGGTTGTGTGAGTCAGCACAGGCGAGACACAGGAACAACCACAAAACCACAAAGATGACGTTTATTTCCCTTACTGACCAGGGAATCCCCAAAGCAGCACCCAGGCAGAGGCACACAAGTGGGACGCCATGGAGCTTGGTCCATGCTAGAGGATCAGCAAATCTGCTGTCCTTGCCTGTTTATCAGGGATTCACTCAGGTATTTTACCGCTGTGCTTTGATCTTTCCTGAAGCAGAGCAGGAATCTCAAGCATGTCTGATAGGATGCCTCTAAGTCTCTCACAGGCTTATGTTATCTAAACACAGATGTTCTACTTGTCAAACACACAAGGCTAAGCAACAATTAGTATGATGTATGTGTTTTTCTACACCCCAGCTGCAAGTCACTTCAGTGTGTTTATAATCCTCCTCACCAGTCTTCTTCTATTATCCCACGTTGGTTTTTCACATCACAATAAAAACATTGTGCCAGCAGGAGCTAGGGAGGGAGGAAAAAACTTGAACACTGCAAATGTGAAGGAAACAAATTGAATTCCACATTCCAGTATCTTCTCAGAGTTACAGACTGCTAAAAAAAAGAATTGAAGACTAACACGTAAAATTTAAGATTAATTTCCAGCATTCCAAATTAGGCCCTATTTGATGGAATTCTACTTCTGAGGTAGAGTTTCTCAGGACATCAGGTTCTTAAGAAATGCAAATCAAGATGTGCAGCCAGTTATCTTACCAAGTTATCTTGCCAGTCTGTCCGTTGAAAAGTTGTTTAATATTCGCTGTTTTTTGTCCTAAGGGCCACCTCTCTTCACAGGCCTTTAGGAAACCCAGACGGTTTGCAGGTGAGGAGAGCACAGTAAAACAGACTGTAGGCAAGAGCCTTGCAAGGCGTAGGCTAACAGACTGCGGGAGAGACCCCGCGCTGTGGGCACAAACCAGAGCTCGATGTCGGGCGCAGAGGGCAGAGACACCTCCCTCACCACGAGCGCCTGCCTGCACTGTTACTGCTGGAGCGGTGCCACTGCTGTCCGCAGGCCTTCCACAGCTGCAAGGATGAGGTGGGGTGGCTGAGGACACAGAGCTGAGCTTCTCGTTTGAGGGAGGTGGGTGTGCGATGGGACACGGAGAGAGAGCTTGGAGGTCTGTGTCAGTCCCTGGAGCTCTGCCGGAGCAGAACGAAAAGGTGGCATCTGGGGCTGGGGTTAAGGAAAGCAGGCATGCCAAGAGGCACGTCAAAGGTTTGGCAGGTCGTGTTAGAAAAGGTGAGAGTACCTGCAGGAAACTCTTCTCTGAATCCACAGTTCAGCAGAGAGGTTTTGGCTGTCTGTACCAGCTGAAGAGCCAACAAGGCCAGAGGCCCCTGTGCTGTCAGGGGTGCACGTGGACCGGCACAGAAGCAGGAGCTGCTGCTCCTGATGGCATTTTCCCAGAGAGATGAACTTTGGGAAGTCCATGGTCTATAGACTACGGCATAAAGGACAATGAAGCTTAGATTCCCTTCATATTTATTATTCTTGGCAGGCCTTTCAAAAGCTGTATCACACAGAAAGACCCTTGATGCTAGCAAGGTGTTTCAAGCAGGATGAGGAAATACCTGTGGAAAGAGTACTGCTAAGGCACTCTACAAGAATAAACACATGACATGAGATCTGGCTTACCCAAAGAAGGAAAAGTCCAACAACCAGAATGACTTTTGAGAAAGACATTTCCATTTATTGTCAAGACACTTTCTTCCCTCTTTTCTCAGCAAATATTTTAGATAATTTTTAACATGGACTTTTAGATCAAAGAGGTCACTACAATTTCACAGACACTAGTGATCATTTGAGAGAGGAAGTTTGTGGCACAGAAAATAATTTTTTAGATTCTTTGTTCCCAAAATCCAACATGGCTCCACATGAGGTTGCCACATCATGCAAGAAGTGCATCCCATGAATTTGATGACTAATTTGTTGCAGTCAGTCCTGAACTTCAAAGCTCTACTTCAGACAAAGATTTTATGTTACACAGCTTGCTTGCCTTGCGTTGTGCTTAGCAGTCTAAAGCCAGACTGCTTGTGGTTTTTCAAACTCAGAAATAACCTATCAACTACTTTTCATGTTTCCACAGGCCACAACCTTAAATTCTGACAAATTTTGCAAGAAAATGCATCAGTGAATGGAGGAATCGGACTTAATGTTCCATGTTGGAATAAATAAAGGGCTGTCTCTTGAATATTACATTGAGGTAGACTTTTTTCCCTGTAGATCACATCACAAGAAACCATTCTGTGGAATTTGTTTGATCTTTGCCCTAAAGATCCAAGTGTGCTGTGTATGGTTATATGCCAGCCTCATTTGGGATCACCAGTGGGTTGATACTGTATATCCATGACTTTAGCTACCTTAGACCCAAAATTTTGACTTCTGTGCAACTGCGTGACCTCCACACATAGCCACATGCTCCCTTGTGTACACATTTCCCTTAAGATCTCCTTTCTGAAATGTACTTTTGTTTTGTATTAGGACTCCATAAAAAAGTGAATACATTAAAATCATTATCACTCCCTAGTCTGTGATGGCTGTACTGACCATATAAACCCGGGCTTTGCTTTTAAATCCTTCTGACTACACTGCAGCTCCCAGCTGGCACAGCAATTTGCAGCAATCACCATTTCCAGGCGGCACACTACAACATCCCAATTACGGCAAAAAGGATGGGATCATATCTTACTAAGGCAGCTTCTCACCTGCTGATGCTGCACTGGACACTGAATTTTTGTGTCACTGTAATGCTCTTTCACCTGTTTTAAACTGACCTAGAAATCAGGTTTTTTTCCAGATTTAACTCCCAAAGTCAGGAATTTCTGTGTCCATTTTCTGCAACCCAGTGTAAAAGGACTGTTATAAACAACCAGTAATTTCATTTGGAAAAAGTAAACTGAGTAGATATTTGACTGACTTTTAAAGACATTAGTGCACTACTGAGATGCACGTGAGTAACATTCGTCTTCAGATGACAGGTCATTTCTTTTATTTTTTATTCATTTGCAAGATTTAATCTTGTGGTGTTTCGGGGGGGTTTTTGAGTTTTTTGTTCTGTTTTGCTTTTGTTTTTGTTTTTGTAATTTATGTATTTTTTTCCTCCCAAATTAGTTTTTCCCATCTAAACACAGAACTTAGATTTTTACTGTTTTTTTCCAGAGGTAGTGAAAATACAGAAACTTCTGCTGTCTCATGCATCCTCACAGATTCTCTTTTTTTTTTTTCCTTCAGTAGCTAACAATTCTGGTTTTATACTGAAGGTTGGTGCACAAACAGAGCAGTATACTACAGACAGAAGCAACTTGCGTACATTGGGATTCGACTTTCTTCTCTGTACACCTCCCCACATGCTTATACAAATACATTTGGATCCTCTACTAACAGACAATTTCCTACTAAAAATCAATTACACTTTCCATTAGTGTTGTTGGGAGAAGCATTGATTTGCCCTTAAAAGGTTGGCTGCAAATGATGTGAAAGAACCCAACTGCAAAGAGCTACATTTGCATCATAAAATGTACCCAATATTCTGCTGGGGAAGCATTATCAAGCCTTTTACTCAGTTTTTCAGGGTAAGATATGACACAGCACATCTTTATCAAACATGTCTAGATTTTTACTCTGTTGAGTATTTATTAATTCACATCAGTGTAGCCACAGTCACAATCCAGCACTGAATAGCTGCAAGATTTAAATGCTGCACTCTGATTTAAGTTGATAACACCTCTTTAGAACCAAGAAAATTACCGATTTTGTTGTCAGAAGACTTTTCTAGTCTTAACCATGCAAGAAATAACTTCTGAAAGTTATTCAGAAAATAACATAAAAGTGGGGAACGCATAAAGCTACCAAGGGCTTTATATAGCTGTTGTGTTCCCTTTGGTGAGTACTGAAGTTATTTTAAATAAAATAGATAAAATGATTCCTCATTGCCACTGTAAGTTACATAACACTTTGTTTTACCATTGAAGTCCATCCTTTTAACGCTGTCCTATAAAAGCAAACAATGCATCATTTTGAATCACTCAAATGTACTGTGGCAACAGCTTTGTTTGAACAGCAATTGCTGCTATAAATGGCTTTTCCAGAACTTTGTGGTATCCAAAGAATACCTGACAAGATCTATGTGCTTGCAGTAGTATTAACACATTCATCCCTGTTCTGCATACATGAGTGGCCTCTCTTTGCTTCAGGAAATGACTGAAGGTTTAGCAAGTTATCCCAGTGCAGGTGTCTGGAGACCTGTAGCCAGTCCATTGGAACCAATGGATGCAGAGCTGTTGGTAGAAATTAGATAATCTGAGCTTTGATCTTCCCAATCCCCTTTATTCTTTCCAGACTTCAGGCCCGGTGTTTCTACAGAACCCACTCAAGAGCTGTACTTGAGCCTGTAGCCACTCACCCAGTGTTGCCTGAGATGCCCTAGAGCATCATTCCTCACTTCAGCCTGTTACTGCTTCTCTAAGCTCACCCAATTTTGCTCATTTTCCTCTTCTAAATTGTTAGGAGTTGTTCCCCCCCCATGTTTGACTGACTTTGGCCTTCTACACCCTTTGAATTAGGATGAAACACACAGGCTAAAATTTTTCTTTCCCCTTGCTGTGGCTATTCCATTGTTCCTTCGCCTTTCTCTCTCTTCTGCACTTGCTGAACCTGCTTTATCATCTAGAATCTGCATTATTAGCCTGCCCACCCTATACCTTATTCTGTGCATCCCCTGTACTTCTCAGTAACCTCCTTGCCTCACCTCTTCTGCCAGTGCCTTCTTTCAGGCCGAGCCTTATGCATGAGCCAGCATCTCAGTCCTGGTTTCTCAAAATCCTGTCTCCATCAAATCCACTTCTTTCCCAACTCTTTTAACTGATAACCAGTAGCCTTCCAAACCTCCTCTCACCAAGCTATTGCTCCTTGCATAACCTCCATCATTTAAATTAAGGCATTAGGTTCTTCTTTCCAGTATACAAACAGTAGTGCAAGCTTATAAATGCCCCAGAGCCTTGTGAACATATTAACAGAGTAACTGGAGGGCTCTAATTCACAGGGGGACTGGGGCTGCCAACATCTGTCAGCAGAACTTTGAACATAAAGGAATGAAACATGAAATGAGTTAATATAGGGCACAACTTAGAAAAAGACTGTTGAAAACCATTCCCAGTAAAAGAAAAACCAGAAATAAATCTCACATCTAGCTTCAATAAAGTTTCTTGTTTTAGAGGCAAACTATAGACCAGCTGTGAACTCCGAACAAGCCCTGTAACAGTATGATGCATTAAGCATCAGGATGACAAGCCTGCTTTTTCTCTTCAGCACAGTCAAGTTTGCATATGTGTCCTCTCCTGCTCTGGATGTCTTCAGCAGAGATTTGCTAAACTTTACCTACAATTGCAGACCAATAAAACCACAACTGCAAAACCTCCCTATAGAGGAACCTTACTGTCTAAGAAAGTAACTTTGAAGTTTTGAGCGTGACAAAATAATTAACCAGTTCTGCCTGCAGGGAGATGACACAGTGACAGCTCTGTAAGAAGGTTACATCAGCTACCTAAGTAAGTAGTGTAAGCACCATTAAACATATTTCAGCACACTTAAAGGAATTTCACTACATCTTGTACTGTGTAAAATGCAGTCATGCAGCAACATCAGCAGGGCTGCATAAACACTGCCTTCTGCCTATCAGCCAAAGCCTGAGCTTCAGCCCAAGTTCACCTTACATCACGATAGGAGTTTTAGAGGAGCATCAGGGCTGCCTGTGGCCAGAGAGGAAGAGAGGAAATTCAGCCTGTGCAACACTCAAGTTTAATCTCACCTACCTGCACTGACAAAATGGTGTGCATTTAAGCTTGGCTATTCCAAAGAGTTCCCCACATAGCCCATAAAAACAACTGGCAGCATCAGCTGCCCAGCACCAGGGAATAAGCTGGCTATGCTCCCTCCTACAGGCACTTGATGCAAAATGCTGCAAAGGGCTGCAGAAGTCGCAGGCACCAGAGCTATAATTTTCCCCACTGCATCAATTTTTCACTTAGATGATTTTCCCATTTGTAAACAATAAAACAAAGCCTGAGTATTTTTTATTACACATTATCCTCTCGGGATGGTGGCAGGAGGACTGGCTAGCATTTAGCATGGCTTTTAAAGGTCAGCACCTGCTGTGAAAAGGACGTAGTCCTTTCATGTTTCTTATGATCAGCTGTGGGAGACAGACCAAAGCAACATTCACAAAACATTAAGTGCAAAACATTCTGACACTGCTATCTCTTTGTAGCAGAACATAATAGTAATAATATCTGAAACAATCTACTTTATCCAATTAGGTTTTATTTTAATTTTAAAAATCCAACGGTTCTTTAAATATAGTTAGCACATAAAAATGGTAGAAAGTTTGCTGCGCACTAGTTAATCCCACCCTTGTTCCACTGAGTGCAGCTGGATTCAACTTCTCCATTTCACTTCTCACTCACTCTGCTTATAATCTGATTCTCCAAGAATTTTAGTTTTCTGGGACAGGTTGCAAGTAGGAGACAAGTAGTAGAAACACTCACACGACACTGGAAAAAGCTTAGGATTATTTCAATTTTTTTAGTCTCAGAACTGAGATACCAAAATGGGATGAATGTGTAAGTACACTTTAGTTGTCTCTAAAGTGCATTAGTAAATTTTGCAATGAAAACTGGAGATTAGTATCTGGATGCAGGGATTATGGCATTCAGTGGGTTGCCATACACTGTGGGACACATCTTTTGAAGGAGATTTTAATCGACTCAAAAGACAATATGGCAACTGGCAGGCTTTTTCTTTATTGAAGCAAAGTCACAGCATTTTCAGCACTATTCCCCTCTTGTGAAGGGAAGAGTTAAATGAAGGCCCCTGAAATTTACATAACTAACAAGTAAAGGATTGAAGAAAGAGATTACAAGCATATTTCTCTAAAATAAATAATCTACAAAGAGTGCTTTTTCTTCTTAAAAGCAATCTAAAAATGTAAAAATTCTACGGTAAGGAGATCAAAAGATATTTTAACAACTTTCAATATTTACAAACAATACAAAAACTGCGCATGCCATCAAACGATGCAAAATTCATATTAAAAATTAAAAGCTTCATTCCTACCAAGAACCAAAAACTCCAGCCAATATTTCAGTTTTAATTAATGGTCTTCTTTACAACTGGAAAACTGTTAAATGTTTCTATTATCTGTAAAATGTACAATAAAAATGAACCTCACTAAATTATTAAGGTTAAAAAAGAAGACCAATACTGCAGTCAAATCAAAAAGGAAAGTAACTGTAACTTATTCTTTGGTAACCGAAAGTTAGCAAGTATCTGTATTTCAAGTGATGAAAAGTCATAGTCTCCCCATTTTGACAAATGAAAGACAGATTTCTGGCAAAACACAACTCCCAAGTTTCAGTTTTGAAAGACGGGCTCCACCTACAGCTTTGCAGTGCAAGTCGAATTTCTCTTTCTAATTCAGAAACACAACTGTCCTGGTTCCGGCCAGGACAGGACTCATTTTTTGCGGTAGCCAGGAGGGGCTGCGGCCAGGACACAGAGGTTATTCTACACCACCTCACAACACTGCTGGGGACAAGGAAGCGGGGCAGCACGTCACACACCAGGCTCTGCTCTGCATGGTGAGCAGTCACGTGTGAACCATTCACCTCTTACATGTGCACTCTAACTATCGTTGCTGTTACTGTCCATTTTCTTATTTCATTGTTTTTTCCAGTAGATTTTTCTTCCATCAGCTCCCAATCTTCACCTTTTGTGCCTCCAATTCTCCTCTCCAGCCACCCGCAGACGTTAAGAGGAGATGGGAGTGAGTGAGTGGTACATGGTTTGGAGTGTTTTGCTGGGAGCACTAAATTGGGCAATACCACTCCTAAACCGTGACAGTAACCCTTCCAAATTCTGGCAGTACACTGCTTCATTCATCTCCCACTTTCCTGTTGTCTTCTTGCATCCTCTGCACACATCCAGCTGCTCTAGTTCTCTAAAGGAATACTCCAGTCAAGGAAGCAATTCACTTGGAAATGAGTGTTTCACCAAGCATATGTGTGTGGCTGCATAGCAGCTAGTACTGTGTTACAAAATCAGCTCCCTTTTCCACATCAACTACATAGTTCATTTTCCCTCAGGAAAAAGAATTAAAAGTACAGTACCCTGGACCAATCCATAACCTGGTGAGCTCATTGCTCGAGCAGGACACGCTCCATCGAACAGGGGGCCATACCCCACTAAGGAGCCATGTAACCCCAGCACCAACCCCACCACCTTCTCTCAGAGGTGAACGTGCCTCATTGTGCCTCTCTCTGCTTAACAAATGCACTACGCTGCATCACTACAATGCTTTTGAACCAAGTGTCCAGCTTGTACCACAGGAGCCTTCCCACTTCAGGCTTATTCCTAAATTTCGCTTGCACAATTGCAGTCTCAAGAAAAAGAAAATCTTCACACCCCTACAGACTCTTAGAAAACTTCCCCACCCCACCCCACAAGAGGACTTCTAAGGCTTTACACAAAAAATTCAACTGTTAACTTTCTTTAAGCCACAGGCCACTCATTCAAAGCAAGTGCTCCCCACCCCCACCCAACCATGCAGAACCATCATCGCTTCAGCATTTAAACATACACATGCAGTTCACGGAATAAATGCTCAGCAAAGTAACCTTGTCCTGGTCTGGGCTTTCTTCTGGAATCTAGTCCCTGTGATTTTCTAGACTAATATCCAAAGCCTTCTGTCACACTGCCTTTTAACTTTCCTCAGCTGAAGAGTTTAGATACTTCCTTGAAGCACCTGGTTGAGTCATTAAGTCTACATGGGTTGGATCCAAGGTCTCCTTGCAGCCTTCCTCCTCAGCATACGGAAAGTCATTCACGTCCATTTCATCACTGTTAAACAGATCAAGCTGCCTCTCTTGCTGCTCTTCCAAAGTCCTCCGGACCCTGCCCTCTGCCTGTTCCACCACCTCCCCGTCTCCTTCACTAATGACAGTCATGGGGCTGCTCTGGATGCGGTTGCGGACGTTGTACTTGCTGCTGGCCGCAGAGGGGGGTGTCCGTGACCGGCCGTACCTCGTGCCAGAGAAGGACATGCTCCTTGGCATCAGGCCCTCACTCTTGGCCCACTCTTCCTGGGCCCGTTTGCTCTTGCTGGGTGAGCAGCCGGCAGGGCTGTCGGAAAGGTCAGGGGAGGCGTCTGTCTTTGTCCGGTGGAACCGCGGGTCCGTGTTCTTCAACATCTCTGCTGCAGACATACGGGAACTGGTGTCACAGCGGCTCCCTTTCTTCAGCAGCAGGGCTTTGAAGTTGTCATTGCTGGTACTGCTCTTGCGAACGCTTCTCTGAATAGATCCGGCTTGTTTGAGGGCAGCTAAATTTGGGGAAGCACCAGTGGGAGTTACGGGGGGCGACGGAGAATGGTTGCGGGTACGGTCGTCTTCAGAATCTTTACGGCCAAGGACTTTCCTTTTGGATCTGAGTTTGAAACACACACACACAAAAAAAGAGGACAATACAAAAATGAAACTTTTTACCTCCCCTAATTAAATTCAGTTTAGAGGAATGACAATGAATTAAGCTAAAGCAGAGACAGGGAAAAGGGAGAAGTGATCTAAATCTAAAGCATGAGTAAGAACACCACCAGAACTGTACAGGCACTAATGCAGGTATGGGAGATATAAGTTTACTACTCTTTTTCTGCAAATCTGGAACAATGAAACTACTAAAACTGGCAATACCGATGTTCAAAACACATGAGCAAATTTAGTGAATCAGGTTTTCTGGAGTCAGTATTCAACTGCTCAGACTAATGCGCTATAAAGATTTATACACCATGCTGTTTCCCTGTTAATTTGGGAATGTGATTCAAAATATGTCATCTAGAGTATATGGGTTGTTTTGTTTCATTTTACAACTTCATTTGACACTCTGGAGAATTAGAGTTGTAGTTTAGTGCATTTTCCTTTAGAAAAAAGGACACAGCAATGCACTGCTGCTGAAAATGGAGAAAAGGGAGCCACATGTAAGAATTCTGGATTAAACGATTTTTAAAAAGAACCTCCCTAATCCAAATATTAAATAAATAGCCAAAAAACTTCTCCAGCTCCTCTCAAGATGCACAGACAAAATTCACAGTTATGTTGGTGCTCTGTCATTGCAACTTTCAACTAAATGAAGGAGAGAGCAACTTCCTAACAAGAAAGTTATCTTTCCAAATGAAAAAGCAAGAGTGTTTATCTATTTAAATGTGAAGTGCAGGGATAACACAAAAAAAAAAAAAAAAAAGAAATAACCATGGAACTGGGAATAAGTGGAAACTGGACTTTTATTGCCGCATTTTCACATTACTAGAAATCTTAAAGAAATGTACATGCCTAATATCTGTAGCACAGCTGCTTTGTTTCTTTGCTGACTGAGCAAGAATTAATTAAAAAAAGATTGTATAAACCCTAGATTTAAACATATTTTGGCAGAAGTTTAAAACAAGTCAACAGACTTCTTAGAAATATAAAATCATCATGCTATAAAACTCCATATTAATTTTTATCAATCGTGTGTCCAATCCAGACCATCCCCTTTGTAAAACAGATTTCTACTTAATGCGATCTTTAGCTTCACTTTCTTAAAAGCCTTGAGATTTTGCCAAGGCAAGCTCAAATGTGTTCATGCATGGCAGCCTATTAATAATTTTAAAACCCCAAAAGCAAAGAAGCAGGATCCATCAGCTGAGTAGGTGGCAGCAACAGACATTGCCATAGGCTGTGCCAAGACCTTGGAGTGATCCTGTCTCTCCTAAGTGGTGAAGTTTATGCATAGCTCACTTGTGATAACCCCACAAGCAGCTGCACCAGCTGTTATTTACAGCAGCTGCTGCTGCCTCCACCTGTTTCTCTGGAATAAGAATGTAATACCAATGTCCATTCAGCTTGAGGATGAACGGACACCAGAAGACTGCAAAGGGATAAAATGGTGACTTTGAGGGCAGCCAATGTAGGAACCTCATCTAGATTTAACTGTGCTGTAGGCAGGAGATGATTTTGGTGCTTGGATGCTCTGCGAGTCTGTACGTGAACATGTGTGTGCATTTGTTACAGGGAGAAGATTTTCCTTCATTAGGGTTTTGACTGCCTATGGGTATTTTTAAACACTGCAATGCTGGGGCTGTACTGCTACCAAATCCCAAATTAAATTGGAAAAAAAAATTCAATTGCAAAGATCTGCACGGAAAGACTTTGTTATCCTAACTTGGTGTCATCTGGTAAAATTGTGAATGCAGGGCAGCACAGTCAGTTTGCTGTCAGCACCTAGCCAGCTTTTCTCAGTATGTATGAATTATGGAAGAAACTTGAAATTAAGAACCAAATCTGGTTTTGGTGGCTTTTCAGACAGAGACAAGGTATATGTTAAAACAAAACTATGACTTAAAACTTAGGACTGTTCTTCTTGTCCTTAATGTACATACCACTGAATTTCTTGTCTTGCTCCAAAGCACATATTCAAGAGTGCCAATTACTGAAATAATACCTCTTAGAAACAGTGGGGGCAAACCAAAACCTTTTTTATTAATTAACAACCAAGAAAGATACTGGTTTAAGTCCAAAGCCAGCAAAAGCAAGGTCTTAATAAAAAATGTGTCAAGTCTAAGTATGTCACATCCAGTTCCATTGTCCATTTCCCCGCAAACTCATGAATTACAGGTATGTGCATATACACAGAGATCCACTCTGTATCTGCATACATAATGGAGAAAGGCTACTGGCCAGAATATCTCATTCTAAGACCAGATTTGCCATAGTTCTAGCAAGCGCCATGCAACATGAATGCAACAGGCCATTTTCAGAACGGCTCCTACAGGCCAAGTCCTATGGAGTGACAGTAAATTATAAAATAAAGTCAGTATCACATATATGTAATTTTTGTATTGTCTGGAACAGACTTGTTTCAAAGACGTGGGGAAAAAAAGCATTTGCATCCAAACTGCTGCAGCCTCCCAGCTGCCCTCTTCCCGTCCCTCATTCCCGAGGCAGACCTCGGGCGCAGCTGTGCGCACCGACGGAACACCGGGACAATCCCCCGCTCCCCGGCAGGGAGGCGGCCCCGCTGCGCTCTGCAGTGCGCGCCGCAGCCACGCGATGGCGCTGGCGCCACGCCCCGCCCGGGGCGGCTCCGGCCGCGGTCCGGGAGCGCGGCTCCAGAGGGAGCACGCGTTCCCTGCTCTGCCTTGGGGCGTTCCTTTCCCTGGGGCTTTCTTGGGTCTTTTTCTTTTTTGAGCACCTAACGTGAATAGCACAAAAATCTAGCTGCCATTCGGGATGACTGTGTTTTCAAGGGAAATGAATAATGTCATTAATAACAGAGCCAGTATTGCACATTCCATTCATGAATCAGTTTGACACAAAACACCCGACCTGAGGCTGGATTATGGCAAACTATAATCCAGCGTATGCCATATGTTTTGCCATATGACTGACATGTTGTGTTACTTGCCAGTTTCAGCCACGCTTGCCATGAAGCATTAGCGTTGAGCCTCTGTCCCAAACTGCACCATATAAGCAGCGAAGAGAGTAAAAAGAGATGGAGAAGAACGAGAATGAAAACAAAAAGATACACAGAAAAAGCAACAGTAGAGTTAATATGGCAGATTGAGAACAGTACAATAAATACTAGACGTAACTTTGATATTTTAAAGGGCAAGGTACTTATAATATGATCTACATCCATTTAATCAGGTTAGTTTTAGTTCAGAATGGATTAAATACATTCGTAAAACAATAAAACTAAGTTCTTTTCCTTATCTTTTTCACATATAGCCTGAGTAGAAAGTTGATAAACATGTGCTTTCTGTTAAAGCAATGACTGTTGTAATTGGGTGTTTTAGTAAAACAATGTTAAATTTTTTTTTGAGAGACCTACCGGACCTCACAGTACAGGAAGGGCAGTTTCTGCAGTACCTGTGAATGGCTGCAAAAAGATCCTCAGTAGTCCTTGGTCTCGCTGGTGTTGCCACTCCATCCGCCTCTTCCCCATAGCTACTGCTTGGCAGGAATGAACTATTGGCTGTGTCTGATTCGAACACCTCCACTGTGCAAAGAGAACGAACAACACAGTCAGCCTGTCATGCGAACCCCACGGGCACATAATCCTGAAACCAGCCCTCACTGCCTCTAAGGAGAAGCATCCGATGAACTGAGTGAGTGCAGGGCTGTCATTATGGTGATTTCAGATCAACGCTTGCCCAGGGAACTGCACTGCATGAAATGCCTGTGCTTGCTCACACACGACAGGCGGAGAACAGTACCAGAAGAAAATTTGTATGGTTTCCACTAAAACGCAAAACCAAAATTAACAAATTAACTCTTTTCATAGCATGCTTTAATACTAGCATGGTTAAATAAAGCATCGTTTTCTTTCCGTGTCTGCAACAATGCAAAGTCAGAAAGGAATAGTAAGAAAATGCATGAAATATAATCAGATCCCTGCAACTTTCTTTTTTTGCTTTAGTTTTAACAATCACAAGAGGTTCTGCCCTCTACAGAATCCCACCTCAATACTAGGATGCCTATTCTCACTCCCCACCTTTTTTAAAATAGCTACTGCTACATCTGAATTAGTCAGAGAAGAGAGACTCACCACTTTCGTTCTCTTGAGACAGGTGCCCGTCAGTGTTACTGCCACTGTCTTGGCTGCTGCCTGAACTGCTTCCTTCATCAAAAGCAGACTGCTCCTCCTGCCTGGGTTCTTCTTGAACTGGTGATGCAGCACGCTGTACCACAAAGGCATTCGCTCCCACTGTCTCAGAGAAGGTGAATCCAGCAGCTCCTCCCTCAGGAACCAGGCTGCCAGAGTCCATCTCGCTAGAACCGAGTCCATCTGTGAGACAATTTCTCGCCTCCTCACAGTGTGCAAGCACAGCGTCTCTCTTAGTTGGGCTTCTGGCAGTATCACTCACTTCAGCTGCTTTCTCCACTGTAAGGTCTAACTGTGGAGGTGGTACCAGAAGAAACAGTTTGGGTTTCTTTGAAATAGGAGGTGGTTTCTTGCTTGGCAGTACAACCTGAGTCTTGTCAGGACATGTTGGTGACCCCTGAAGTGACACGCCAGAAGGGAGGTCTTCACTCTGCACTGAGGACTCAGGTGTGTCATCAGTGGCCAACCCCAGAGCACCAGCTTCAGACTTCAGACCTACTGTACTCACAGGCTTTTGATCACTGTCAAGTACAGGTGTGTTATCAGAGAGAAGGAGCGGAGAACCCCGGGACAGTGTTTGAACTGCATTTTTAAATGAAGTGGCTGGAGTTTTCATGTCCTCGTCGCCTAAACTGCTACTGAGTTTTAGTGAGAGAGATGACTTTAGCGAAGACTGTGATGATGAATTTGCAGTACCCTTTCCCTGAGAGGTGGTTTCAGAAGCAGATTCAGTTGATGGTTCACCTTCTGCTGATTTTTTCACGGACCTCAACTGCACCATTTGCAGTGCTTTGGTGGTTACCAATGGCATCACAGGTCTCGATGCATCTTGCTTATTGAGTGGCTGTTTCACTGGACTGTAGCAAGAATCCTCCTGGTTGCGTTTCTTAAAAGAATACTGTGGGTATATTGTTGCACCTTTTGTTATTTTGGGATCAAGCGGTGGTGCAGGTGGCGGGACAGCTATGGAGCAAGAAGGAGGAGGAACAGGGGAAGAGAATGAACTGATGGAGGCTTCTTGAGGAAACCATGGGACCGTCTGAGGAAAGGAAGAATTTACACCGGCTTCTGGTGGAGGAGGGGGAAACGTGGGAGAGGCCGACAATGGTGACAGATCCATCACTTCTGCAGGAGGAGGAGGAGGGGGAGGAGAAAGTTCAGGGCAGTGTGGAGGTGTTGGAAGAGGAGGTGGTGGAGGGGGTGCACCAGAATCCGGAGGAGGGCTCAGAGCAGGGTCCAGTTTCTTCACATTCACACTCCCTTCAGTAGATGTATTTGAAGAAAGAGAAGTGGATGACGAAGACATGGAGACTGAAGACAGAAGAGAGGACTTCCTTTCAGGCACTTTAGGCTTCAACTTGGATTTCCCACTTCCTGATGACGCAGATTTTACAAGTACAGGCACTGGAGTAAGCGCAGTGGGTGTATTGGACTGGCTGGAGTACCCACTCGATGGCGATGTGACTCGGTGGGATTTCTCCGGAGAAGCACTCTTTGGTTTGGCCAGTCCACTGGGCACTTGTGGCACAGAAGCCCTTGAGCCATCACTGAAGTGGCTGATGCTGTAATCGCTGAGAGCAGATGACGTACTGGCAGAATGGGTCACTGGAGATTTCACCTGGTCGTCTGCCACTGCGGCATAGTCGCTGTAGTAACCCCACTGGTCAGCGTACTCCGACTTTATGCTACTTGTTTCACTCTGGGAGGGAGTGACTGTGCAGATGGAGTACAGGTTTGGAGCAGTGGTGGACATCATGCTGCTGCTCGCGCTGACCGAGCTTTGGCTGCGGGAGCGCAACACCCAGGGATCCTCATAATCACTGCAGGGGCTCTGGGAAGGGGAGCTGCCATTTTTGCACTTGAGGTTCAGCTGCAGAGAATGCTGGAGGGTGGCAATGAGGGTTTCATCAAGTACCTGTCCATTGGATTGGGCTTTTTTCTTAGGCATCCTTCTGAGCGAGTCTGTTCTGGATGGCGGCAAAGGTGGCTTCTTTGCCTTTTTCAGTGAGATGTTTCTTGCAAGGGATTTGTCACCTTGGCCTGACTGGTCATCCTGATGTTTCTTCTCCTTTCCTTCAAAGACATTTATCACGCTGTCTCTGGGGTTTTCAAAACCGTTAGTACTGTTGCATGGCATGTCTGACTTCAGTCCGGAGTCCATATGCATGGGGCCATAATAGCCATCGTGGTCCAAAGAATACAGGGAAGTAGAATCATCCCTGACCGATGTCCTCTCCAGGCTGCTGCTGCTGAGGTTGCTGCCGGGCGTGGCACAGCCTGGTGTGGTACAAACCACCTTGCGTGAAGGAGTCTCACTGTTTTCTGAAGACTTGTACAACCAATGCTCTGTGCTGCTCCCTGCTGCCTGTGCTCGCTCCCCAGAATAGCTGGATTCACTCCGACCATCGCTATCCTGGGAAGGGCTTGCTAAAGCACCAGTGTTCCTGCAGCTTTAGCCCATGCTCTGAGACCCAGCCTCTGCACTCCCTGGAGTGCTAAGAGAGACAGCGGAGTCCCCAAGAGAAAGCATCATGGCAGTGTTAGATGGGATGGTATCTGAAGCCTGTGAGTGACGTGTGGAGCTACTCTCACTCCAGTTACCACTTGAAGAATGGTGATCTTCTTTCCCACTTATTGCACTGCTGGGAGCCGGATTGTCTCTTGGATTTGGGTAGGCAGTGGAGCTGGTAATTTTACTATCCAATGATCCAACACTCTGGGCAGCGTGAATAAGGATAACTTCCGAGGAGGATGACAGTGTTGCATTGGGTATGATGCTTGTTGAGTAGGTGGCATGAGGAGAGACCACACATGCTGGGCTTGAGGACTTCTCGCTATCACAGCTTCTCACCTCTTGGGACTTTGGCCTCGACAGGGTCCCCACTGCGGGATTATTCCTCAGATGCACAACACTATCATCCACTTGCAATTTACTTATCTGGTGGGGTAAAGTGCCGGCAACGTCTTCTGTCTGCCTCGACATCATGCTCTGTGTCTGATCTAGGGACTGCAGAGACACTCTTGCACCAACCCGAGGCAAGCTGTGAAAACCTATGTCGTTGTTTTGGCGAGAAGCAAATATAACTGCAGCAGAATCACTCATCACTGACATGTTTCCAGATGAGCTGGAGAACTGAGACATCTGGGCTGCAATGCCTTGTCCTTTCTGTGCACGTATTCTTCTCATTGAAGGGGGCACGACTTTAACTTCTTCTGTCTGGCAGCTGGTGTCCTTGGTTTCAGAGCGCTGCATAGCAGAGCGGTAGCTGTCTAGTCTCCCTAGCGTGGAACAGTGATCTGGGACATACATCGAATGCCCTCGGAAATCACTTTGGCCAGTACCAACTGCTGGAGTCAAAATAAAATAATTATTTCTTGAAGCACAAATTCACATTTATCTTCTCATTCAAAAAAAAAAAAAAAACCAACCCAGCAAACTGCTCGATCCCCATGTTCCTGCAGGTTATGTCTTCTGAAAAAGAATCTGGCACAATGGATTTTTCAGAGGCATCGTCTGTTTTCTGCATTTCTCTTCCCTTTTTCCTTATTACCAGGAACCTTCTGCTTACAGAATCGTCTGTGTTCCTGCCGCACATTCGACACATGAAATCCTCTGTTTATGACATGGTAATAATTTCCATAGTAATCAGTTGTGTCAGAAACCAAGGAGTACTATTTGACTTCCAGTAGGCAATGCAGCAGAACAGACAAAAGCCTGAGAAACGTGAAGTGTGTTCCCATGCTAATGCCTCATACAATAAAGAAAAGGGGAAGGAAATCTGGAGACTAATACAAATAAAAAATTCTGCTTTTTACAAGCATTATACTTCAGAAAAAAGAATTTCAGGAGACAGAGATGGGTCTCCAAGTCCTGCAGTTTGTCTGAAAGAATGCTAACACATGGAAACATGCATTGTTTTACCACAAATAATACATATGCTATAACAGCATTTATATAAACATTATCCAACACTGCAAAGAAAATCATTAGATAACATTTCTCCATACAACTCTATTTTCTATTTATCATAAAGGAAAAATTCTAAGAACTGGGGAAAAGAAACAGCTGGTATTGATGGTTGTCTCATCCTCAGCACCATCAGGAAATAAAAAAACAACCACTTTTTCTAAAAGAAGGAATAATCACATATTGGCATAACTCCCCCACCCCCAACTCTGAAGACAATGGAAAACCAGTTTTAGTTCAAAATACAATTATCACTGGGTCAACAGAAAGGATTCTAGGGCTCTTTTAAATTTGCAGTTTTATTGGTAGCTGCCTTTTAAAATCACAAACCAGAGGACTGCTTTAAAATTAGTCTGTGTAAGGCTGTTGCTTTTGAATTCAGTTGCATTGCTGTATAAATAGCAAGAGAGAGGCAGGCGTGCTGCTGGAGGTGCTGGTAAGGATGCTACACGTATGTCACTGTGGGGGAAAACTGGTTATTTCAAGTCTCCGCCTTAGTGAGTCTCAGGAGCAATGAAGTAGCACATCTGAAAAGAATGTTCTCCTTTCATATTAACTATATGAAACTGCACTGGGAGGATAGGTATTCTTATCATGCAGCTTTAAACACCACTTAAAAGACATTTAATCATCCTGCTTCTTGGCAGGCAAAAGAGGCATTTAGGGTAAGGAAAAGAGGGCTCTGAAAAGGCTACAGTTAAAGCAGCACACACAAAAAAGATTGTTTACTTCTTTTCCTCAGGCATATAAGCAGTCTTTCAGCAGCTTGAAGCCTAGTTAGTTTGCTTTGTGCAAATTCTCTCGGTCTCACAAAAATGCAGCCTCTTTCTGCTTCTGGTAAAGGTTTGCTGCAAAGCTAGATACTCAGATTCTGGCAAATGTCTTGGATAATCTAATACGAGACACTGTCAGAACAGATGGACTACTGCAGCCAACCAAGAGAGGGATTTGCATATTCCGTATACAGTTATTAAGAACCGTATAGTAAGAAAAATAATCTTCCTTTCCAGGTATATTTCTTCTATGGAATCAGTGCACCCCTTTGGTTAAGACAAAGACAAACAGCAAAGTAGACATTACGAATATATCTGGAATCATGACATCACTGATATTAACTGTTGGTCAATTAAAAATATCTGGTAATAAAGACCTGCATGCTAAGATACATAAATAACCAAAGAGATGGGGTATTTTTCTTCTTCTGCCTCTGTGAAATACACACATGCACACAAATTCACACACGCAGATGAGACAAAAGGATGGTTCTGGCGGAGAATGAAGCTGTCAGCACTACAGCAAGTATCTAATACTGTCACATACTGACCTGTGGCTGAGAGCACTTCATTTCAGTATGTGGAATGTCTGTACTGTATTCTCAGAGGAAGCTAAATGCACCCTCTCACAAGTACTGAAATGCAGATGGGTGTTTTATGTCTGTTCAAAATGTTACTGCTAGAGAAGGTAAATGGCAAAGTGGACCAATACTGGACTTGCTAACCTCACCTTTTCCTCCTTCCAAAACAGGGAGTGTTAGAATGCATTTATTGGGACATACTGCTCATGGTAAACGCACAGTGACGTCTGGAACAGAAAATTAATGGCACTGAATAAAAGAGGCCACTGAATAAAAGCAGCCAGTGATGGCTGTACCAAAATGCCTGGCACAGCATGTCCTGACCCATCCCCTGGCACACAGGCCCCAGCAGAGCCTGGGCACTGCTGGCTGCCCCAGCCAGAACAGCGCCAGAGCAGCACGCTAACAAGAGGGCAGCATCAACAATCAACTGCAGGATGCTGCTGAGAACCAGTGCTTACCCTGGGTTTGGTACCAGAAGAGATGGAATTTAGGGTCCAGCCTAATATGCTCTGGGAAACTGCATAAATTGACTGAACAGCAATCAATGTTCACAACCTTGATAATGCAGGGAAGCCCGTCAGGGCAAGTCTCTGCACTAGGTGTGAGGCCTCTTCTAGTTAGAATGATTCAGAGCCCAAATTTACACAGGATTATGCAGGGCAAGAGAGCCAAGCTTCAGAAATATAAACTACAGGGCTACATCCTTCAACCATTCTATGGAATATGGTCAGATAAGGAATTTTTCATGGGTGTTACTATTACAGGAACATAACTTTGAGGCTTTAAATATTTTTTTTCTGTAGAAATGCAGCATATTCTGAAATTCTTTCAGCTTTGCTTTTGGCTTTACATGTATGGACAATCTCATGCAGTGAGATTTACTCAGCTGTGAGGATTTACTCTTTTTATAGTTCTGTTTTCTGAAAAGGGACAACAGAAATCTGCAGGGAAAATGGTTCAAAAAACCAACCAGAGGAACATTTAAGACTCAGGTATACTGGTAAAATGCTGAGGTGTTTATGATTTTGGTGAAATTCAGAGGAGGGTGGCAAGGAGTATTTTATTTGCAATTTACAAATACACTGTAAAACCCTCACTCACTTCTAGAGTAATACTGGAAAGTAAGGATTTTCAAAACCCTTTAAAATCTTTGTTGGTACTGCAGCTAGAAGACAAGCAATCCCATTCTAAGGGACAGCTCACACCTTTGACCACTACACTGATACTGCTAGGTTTCTCAGAAAACATCTACTTAAAAGAATAGCAGTCAGAAGATATCTTCTACCTGCAACACAAAAATTCTTAAACTGAATCAGATCTTTTAAAGAATACCATCCACAAGTCCATCTAGTTGCAGGGACAATGTGTGAGCAGATAGTAGAAAAAATGTTGCAGAACCAGACGTCAGGTTACAGATGCTGAACATTATGAAGTCAGAAGTAGCTGCAAACTTGGCGCATGATAAATGTGGCTGAAAGTAATGATTGTCCTGTCTGCCTTTTATATTATCCTCTGTCCAGAAGCACTGCAGTCAGTGCTGTGTCCACCCACTGGAGACCTGTACCTACCCTCTTTTCTTCATTACCCTACTATGCTGAAAATCTCTCTTAGGGCAAACGCTCTTCTTTAACTCACAGGTTTAGAGCAGGCTCCAGCAGCAAGTGAAGAACAGCCACTCTGTGGACTCTGGTGGTCACTGGTGTTGCTCATTAGAGAGGATAGGGATTGAGAATGACAAATTTGGCAAATCTGATGGGGAAGAAAGCGTGTCTGTACATAATCCCTGGGGCCAGGTACTGGCTACAAGCAGTCCTGCTGTGACTCCAGCTGATGTGGTGGCACCAGCAGCTTGTTGCAGAGAATCAGATGAAAGGTCCTCTGCATTGAAATGAGCATGGAAAACCGAGGGTTTGAAAAGATAAACAGCGTGTATGCTGGTGTCACTAAGTACATGCTTGTTTCAACTAGAACAAAGAAGTAGTGTCTCTTACCTTCTGACTAACCATTTCTAATGCAAGCACTTGTCTCTTATGCCACAGGCACATTCCTAAGGTGTGGTGCTCCCATTCCCTCCTCATGCCCCGCCTAGCAATCCTCCTGCAAACCCGGTAAACTGGCTAAATCACTGTGCAGGCACCACAATTTAGTGTTACAAAAATCCCCAGAGATCCCTAATCTGTTTTACCCCAGCACTTATATACTGGGTGATTTTTAATAGATACTCAACAAGAAGCAGACAAGTACACTGGGCTTATGACAATTTTAAGGAATTTTCACTGTGCTCCATGAAGCATCTGTAATCTCTCAGAGGGGAGTAAAAATATTGCAGTCAATCCTGTGAAACTTTTCAGTACTGCCAGCTAAAAAATATCCTGAAATATCCTTGCATGTATCACTGCCACTCTGAGAGGGAGATTTTTTATGTAAATATTGGGAATTCCAGTTTTCTTGATTCTGTTCACTTCGGTAACCAGACTCGGGTGAAGTTTATATTCCTGGCATCTGTGTCTTTCACCCTCCCAGTAACAAAAAGCAGATTATTAAACCTGCTTTCTAACACCTGATCTATGGATGGATAGTGCTGGAAATGTACAGTGTTGAAAAAATACAGTTACAAAGCCAGTATTCGTCAAAACGTGCAATAACTCTGAAACACAGATATTCTCTCCAAAGACTGCTCAACTTGCAAATAGAAGCAGGTGCAGATTACTTGTCTGGAACAGCTGGGTATTTGCATGGTATTTCTGCAGGACCAATGGATATCTGGGACTCTTCTTACCGATGGGACCTGTAACTTGAGTGATTGCTAACCCTGGAGGGACTAATTGGAGAAGAGTATCAATTAAGACGAGTCTTTAACAGAACAGCTGAGTGTTTCCAGAGATCAGAAGGACTCATCTGCCCCCAAGTTGCTGAGATGGAATTGTTTCCTCTCAGGCATGTCAAAGGAGAGCTTCAACAGTCCCAAATGATACCTGAGACGCCAACTGGTTACTACCTGGAGTCTGAGCTGTCCGGCAAGAAAGGAAATGAAGGACTGACAGTTCAGGCGTCAGTCATACCTATCCCGATGATTGACATGAGATCCTACAGGTGACAACTCCTTGTGAGCTACTGAAAAAGTGAGGTAGGAAAACAAGCTGAAAAAACTGTATGAGGTCATTCTGATCCTCTGAACTCTTAGGCCAGGAAGGGGGAAAAAAGTACATGGGGCAAAAAAATTCACACAGTCAAAAAGACTACGAATTTCATCTGTAAGATGGAAAAAAGGGTTTAAATAATCCAAAGGAAGTATACACAAGGCATAACATTAGAAGGTATTTTTGAAAACCAAGAGGATAGAAACCTTCTACTGGAATTAAAAAAAAAAACAAAAACAAGAAAATGCCTGTCAGAAGAAGGAGGAATCAAAAGGTGGAAAAGTTGAAGATATTTTCCTCTCCCCTGTTTTGGTGAGGTATGTTTATTAGGAACTGTGGTGGAACTGATATTCAGGTCTGGCACGTGCTCCTCCTGGAAGACAGGAAGGGAGTCTGGGACACCAGAAGCTGCCCAGTGGTGTCTGGGACTGCAGTGGTGCAGAGCTCTGGAGAAACACTCACAACCAGGTAACCTGGAACCTCCACAAAAAGGAAGTTAGTCTGAGCCAGACCCTAGAGCACTGACACAAAGAAGGGACCATGGAAAAGTGGAAAGCATTTTGCTGCCTTTATTTCATCTGGAGAGTTGGAACATGTGAAGGGAGCTGATGATAACCAAGAGCCAAGAAATGAGCAAGGCCAGTGACAGGTTCTTCCAGAGAGGTGCTCATCTCAACCAAACTTATCTTTGGGAATCATCTTTTTTTTCTGAGGGGGGAATACAAGTTTGCATAGAAGGTACCATCTGAAGAAGACATCTAGACACAACAGATAACAGCAACACAGAGCAGAGAAACCAAGGACACTTGAAGTAAAACATCTCCAAGTTTCTTGCTCTTTCTGCAGTTTTGATCCAACACTGATTCCCATTAAATATGTATGTAATATTTATGTTCTGTAAGACAAAGAAGGTAATTCAGAAGTATGCAGAAGTAATTTTTTTCATTGCTGTGTTTGGCAGAGAGAAGAATGCTCTGCCTTCTCCTGTTACTTTGGTGTCATTCTGCTAAATAGTACTGAGAAAGTCCTGCTGTTAAAAAACAACTTCAGAAAGTAACTGCTATCTCTAAACTGGTAGACACCTCACATTCTTACTTTTTCTCAGAATGCCATCTATCATGTTGCATTTTATTTATGCAGAATTTTCTATGCAGAATTTTCCAGTCTACACAGAGAGACTGGTTCATCACTGGAAGACATCTGTAAAAACACAACAGCATTTCAATGCTAGAAAGCAGTTATGTTTAAAGATACTTTAAGCACATGGGTGCAGTTAATGTTTCCTTTCAGTATGTCTGGCTAAATTCTATGAGGGTATCACATCCGCTGATCTCAGGCCAGCAGCCAGTGCAGGCTTTCTCTTCTGCTTGGTCCCTTATGTTCCAAAGGAATCAAAGCAGCCAGAGGAGAACCCCAGCAGCTTGGCCTGGCAGAAGTTCTTCCAGGCTCTCTCACAAGAAATGAAAATAGTCCGAAGCCTGGTTGAAGCTTTGAGGTTCTCTCAAGTTTCTGCTTCCTTCTGAAGGATAAACAAGAGGTCAGAGGAATCTGCTGTATATGTTGGTTATTTAGCCTGCACGCAGCAACTCTGGTGTACCAAGGGATTTTAATCTTTGTGTAAATATTATAGCCATTCACAGCAATGCTTTAGGGGAGAAACAAAGAGATTTATTCAGCTGAAACCACAGGGAGAATGTCAATAGGCATAATGCAATTGCTTGATTTGGAGTTTAGTCCAGATACTTGTTCCGATCAAATGAACTGTGGAATGTTTTAAAACAACTCCTTGTTTGTTTTGGGACAGCGTAAGAGAAATAGGCAATGGACTGCTACAGAAATATTTGGGGAGTGACAGGGGAGAGAAGGCAGAAAGAGCACTGAATAGGGATGGGAGAGACTTGTAGTTATTCTAGCCTTGTCAGCAGCCTGGTGGCTGACTCTGGCTAAGTTGCTTCACTGCAGCATGTCTGGTTTCCCCAGGTGTAAGACAAAGACACTATCAGTCTTTTCAGGTGCACTTTGTGTCTTGTGATGGAAACAAATACGCTGACAGGATGGACACTGCCGTCACAGAGTTCTCCTGGCATACAACTTGCTCTCTGGAAGACACACAGCCACCACAGAAACAACATGGAGCTCCTCACACAAATTCTGCCATAGGGCAGATGGCTGAAGCCCTGTGCGGCTGCAGGCTGTGGGTCAGGGAACCATCCAGAGAGAGCTCCTACAGTGGGGTACTGCCAGTCCACAACGTAAAATAGAAGCCAAGGAAAACCTTCAAGCAGCACAACTTGAAACGTGCTCAGCACAGAGATGAAAGATGAAAATCAAGGTATAAAACTTGTCACCCTTAGTTAACAGATTGCCAAAAGTCACAAACTTCTTTTAAGGCATTAATTGAAGAATTCTTTTTAGGATAGATGCCAACTGAATTCCCAGTTTACTCCACCAAATAAAACTACAGTTGATATTTTCAAGCATTAAACGTATTTTTGAAGTGGTCACAAATGTAACCTCTACGTTTTGTAAATTGCTTTCCTGAGGCAGCAGATTCCCATGGCAGGCACTGTTTCATTACAGATGCTGAAGGAGCACAGTTCCACTCACAAACTTCTCTGCGTGCAATTGTTTGTTTCTTGGCTTTCTCTATGCCTCACCCTCTAGCTCATTTCAAATCCATCCACACAAGCTACAGATTTTTGCTTCTGTTCCTGAAAAATCCCAAAAAATAACCAAGAATTGAAAACATAATTAAAAAAGAAATAGATGCAAAATGCAATGTAGTAAAACTTACTGAAATCATCAATGTATGAGATGATATCACATGTAAATCACCAAAATTATGATCTGCCAGACTATTTTAAAAGATATTCTTCCTCTACTGAGAAAAAAAAGGGGGAGGGGCATACTTTTATCTCCGAAGTTATAATTTGGGAAAAACTGAATTAATTTTTCAAAAAGTAAACTAAAGTAACACAATTTAAATCGAAGAGCTCTGCAAAGAGTCTGAAAGGTCTGCCAAAATTCAGATTGCTTCATCAGCTTTGAATTCACATCTGCTACAAAGTGTGAAGGAGGACTGCCTGAGGTAGTGTAAATGTGACCAAATATATTCCTTTAGAATATATGGAATAGCTAATAAACCCAGGTAAATTACTGACAATCAAATAACACTGATTCTTAAGGGGTTGCCAAAACTGAACTGGAATGTTTATTTTTCACTCTTGATGCAATCCTTGGCATATTCAGGAAGGCATCCATGACTGATTTACTCCACTAAGTAATTACTCACTGGCCAATACGCCTGCCCACTTCAGTTTTGCTTTGGTGAACATCCTGGAGAAGATGACCAAATCTGAAGGAAAGCATTGAAGTCCAGAAACCTTACATCCCTGCAGACTTTCATTGTACCAGTACACCATTTTCCAAATACCCTGTTCCCTTTAATAGATGAAGTCAACAGATTAAAGGTCCCAGCTTCCCAATGCAAGAGGTGGCAAGGAGGCACACGCGTGTTTGGAACTGAAATAGGCTATCAGACTGTATCGGTTTCATGAGCACTGGTAATGTTATTAGTCGAGTAATGGTAAGCAGTGACAATGAACAGTGGATGGAATACAGTTCTGATGAGCCATACCTAGCTCCTTTTGTATGTTGTCAGGGATTCCTGTAATAGTCTTTCTCCTTTTGACTTTCTTCGGCCGTCTTACCACCGTGTCTGTGTAAATTAGAGACCGCCGAATGCTGGCTTGGCGGTCGAAATTCTCCCCTAATACATGGTAGAACAAGCAAAGCAACATTACTTCCAAGCACACTGACATCATGCACTTTCTTCCACTAGTTTTGTTGTAGAAATGGAAAAAAAGGCATTAATAAATGATGTTAGCTTGGTCCTACAATGAAGGTTTACACTGAAGGAAGATACAGCACACTGTCACAGTAAGGCTTTACACACATATATCCATTACAAAGTACTCCATGTTTTAAAAGGAATTTTTACTTCCTAAGTCCAGTTCATATTTGGTGAGAGGAGCTCTAATTTCACAAGGAAAGAGAATCCTTGCATTAATTTGGCCCTTTATAGGTTTTTCTGTGGTTTTGTTCATTTATTTTTAAGTCATGAGCTGCAGAAGAAGCAAATCTGCTCATGAAAATGAAAGATCTCAATGGTTTATGCAAGAACAGACATTGTTATTGGCAACAGCTATTACCATGTCTTTGCACAGCTCCATCATTAACTCGCATGAGGCCCTTCTTTTTCATTCCAAGTTGCTCTGAACCTGTCAAGTGTACCACATTTCTGGTGTTGATCTTTTAACACAAATACAAACAAGAACTATGGAGCATGCAGAGATCAAACTGATCTTGTGGACTCATAAATATTTCAGAGCGAAAGCTGCTTAAAATGGAAACTCTACAGATGATTATAAAAATATACAATGGCAAGAGCTGAAAAAAACGTGTAAGTGCACTTTGCCAGACAAAGCCTTATGATGACCATGTGCTGTATCATAATGGGACCCAGAAGCACCACTATCATAAAGCAGCTTTTCTTTAGGAATTCACTTTTGTTTAGAGGTTTATAATTTGGCCATTTTACTAGCAGTAAGATAAAAATTGCCCTATAGGTCGTGAGCTAATTCCCTGTCACTTCTAAAAATTTAAGAGCTACCTGCCATAGCTCACATGTAAGCTCCCTTTTTAGAAGCTTAAACATTTTAAAGCACTGCTCAATGTCCTTTAGACGGCCCATTTAAAACTTAAAGGCAGAAAAACCTTGATATATATTGTACATGTTTTTCTCCATTGTACACTTTTTTTGAAAACTGATGACCAAATTATTTACCTCTAAAAAGTGATTAATGCATGGTAACTAATACATCATAAAAATTACCCTTGGCTGACTGCACATCAGTACGATGCGCGTCATGCAAGAAGCATAGAAAACCTCTTTACCTCTATAGCAGTTAAAGATACAGTCACATATTAAAGTATAGCATGTGGACTTGAGAAAATGCAAGGAAAAAACGCAGCATTTTCATTCACCATGTTGTAAATATAAAGACTCTGACTCTGTTTGACTGGAGCCTTGACCATGGGCCGCACTTGTGCTGAATGGAATACTTGCAGTTACAAAATGCCAGTTCCATCCAACTTCTGGATGGACTGAAGTCAGATTAAGGGAGGAGGGGAAGCCCATGGGAATGATAAAATTTAGAGCTACAGATCTCACTGGCTTAGTAGAACTCCTGAAATATTGAGACCAGGCCATCCACTGTCTGGGGCCAGTATTAGGATGTTAGGACCCATATGGGGCAAGAGTCAGGACGTTAGATTATCCTGCCATGCAGGATGATAAAAATAATTCCAGCCACACTACAATGAATCCAACAGATTTGAAAGTTTTGCATCTCTGAACATATCTTTATCCACTCAAAGGCCAAAAATTATGCCTGAGATGATGATCGCAAGAAACTGTAATGTAGCTTTCAATGCCCTTGAATAAAACGTTAAGTGGTGAGCAGAGGGTGCAAACAAGGAGAGAGTCTTACATGAAGCCTCAGACAGCACAAACAGGATGGCCATGGGGAAATGTTACTGTGTCAACTGATCCACCGTAACTTGTTCCAAAGGAGCTACCTAAGAGCCAACGCAACCAATCCATCTTTAATGGCTTTTGATATACAAAGGCCACTATGCAAATCTGTAGAATTTCAAAATAGCAACTTCAGTGAAATCCAACAAACAAAATCAGAATGTCTCAGTCTTTTTTACTTTCTTCATTGTCATCTTTTTCATTTTAGAAAATATTGATGTCAAAATTAAGTATATTTTACAGATTTAAGGATACTTTTCTCCTTCTCTTATAGGTTTGTAGTAAGTCATCTATGTATTCCTTATATACTTTACTCAGTTGTCCCTCATGCAGTAGACTCAGTTTCCCTGGATTTACCAAAAATATTTAAGTATATGCTTAAATCTCACTGAAGTCAGTCAAGCTGGACACAAGCAAATGCTTAAATATTTTGCAGGATCCAGCCTGGCACTGATCACCTCCACCATTACCAGACTCCTCCATCTGCAGAGAAAGTTAGATCCGGAAAACCCACAAGAACAGACACCATTATATATCTTTTAACCCACAGGATTAAGTAAATGCAAAGATTGACCACCACTGAAAAATTCAGTCCAACCCCTTCCAGGCCAGAATAAAGCTCAGCCCAGAAAAAAGCTCAGCCCAGGCACTCTTGGACTCAAACTGCTTCCAAATCTGGATGTCTAGTCAGCAGCTTGTCAGCCTAATGCAATGCCCCTGCCCCTTCAGGCTATCCAACAGATTTTTATGACTACTGTATTAGTTGCAATCTGTTCACCAAAGAGCCCTGAAAGCTGAACTCATGGAGCATTTATTGCACAGCCACGTGAGAGGCCTTTGTAGCAGAATCGCTACTAATGCACTGCTGAAAACGTTACCAATTGCCAGCAGCCTCTTCAGAGGTTAACCTTTTACTTCATGCCAGGAATAATAAAATGGAAGTTTTCTGACCTCTCTTCTGGGAAGGTGAGAAAAAGAGTGTGTGAAGGGAAAAGCCAAATCGAAGCAAAAATCCTCAATGGTTTGTTCTGTGTTATGTCGAACAAACAGCACAGAATTTCTTGTCAGCTTTTTTTCCTGCCTCATGCAGTAACATAAGGAACTTCACAAAATAAAATTACTCAGTGTGTGGGAGAGCAGAGGAGGGGAGCAGATTGTGACTTTTTAAAGAGGAACAAGGACAGCAGCTTTTTCTGTATGTTGCGTGTGGCTCCCGTCGCCTGCCTTGTTTCACAGTAGCAATATAATTATTTCAAGGGAAAGGTGGATCCTGGAGACCAGATCACATGGTGCAACAACAGTCTTCCTTTAATGCCCTCCC
The DNA here is from genome assembly GCA_013397175.1 of Platysteira castanea. NCBI lineage: Eukaryota > Metazoa > Chordata > Aves > Passeriformes > Platysteira > Platysteira castanea. Next base: position 82,633 of record VYXC01006932.1, read on the forward strand.
TTTCTACCTCTTCCAATTACCGTGTTTGTAAGGGAGTAAGTGCTCAACCACACACTCCAGAAAGGCGAGGTAAAATACGCACGTGCACCATTTCAATCAAAAAAGTTGAGAATCACTGAGTTTTCTGAATAAACAATTGAGGGAAATAAACAATTCAGGGGACACACAGATTTGCTACACCAGTCAAATTATGCAGGTTGAAGTCACAAACCTAATTTATCCAAACAAGGTGATGTTCCACATGATGATGAATTAAATCTATGAGTTATTTGTTCCCTTTATCTCATTTTTCTTTCCATCTGTTTACTTCTCCCATATCTTTTGCAGTATGCAGGGTCATTAAATCAAACAACAGATTACTGTTTCTCTAAGTATACTGTGTTCCTGCTGTCACAATATCTAAGCCCTACTCAAGCTTATTGATTATGTCAGATTATCCGTTGTTCCTGCAACTTGGCCTTCTGCATCTGTATCCTAAATTCCCTAGATAATGCCAACTGGCCTAGTAACACTTCAGCATTGCATATATTTTCCTTCTATTAGTTTTCCAGAGGTGGGGTGTTCATTATTTCACATAGTCTTCATCTGTTTACTTCAAATATTTTCTGCTGTTTATTTAAGAAATAATTTCTCGTTGATTTCTCAGAGCTTGCTGATGTTTGTTACAGATGTCCTGCTCCTATACTATTAGAATATTTAAATACTATTAAATAATATTAATTAAAATACTAGTTTATAAAAATACAGGTGAAAAAAGCACTGCTAGTCATGCAGGGAAAGAGAACCTAATTTACTTTCAAAACAAAACCAAACACTGGAAGCTATTGATTGTCAGAGTAAGCGTGGAGTCAGAGCACACCATATGGCATTTGAAATAAATTGGATATTGAATATTGTCCTAGCTTTGGCAGGCAAGCAGCCAGTTATTTGAATTAACTAATAACAGACAATCTTGATACTGTGCAGAAAAAAAGGGGTTATTAAATTGAAGCGGTAATTCCATCTTTGACGGAAATCCTGTTTTACGCACAACAAAGTATTTATTCAGCATTAGGCTTTAACGTAATTTAACTTCCACAGAGTGAGAGTTCTGCAACTGTAAAATCAAAGAGCATTTTCAAAATGAAGAGTTAATACACAGTTCATAACAAAAAGATGTGGACTACGGTTATGTAAGTGGAGTGTCTTATGTAGAGTATTGCTCAAAGGTGTAGCCTCATTAACTTTTGCTGTTCTAACCCTACTCTCCTTGACACCTACACCTTTTGTTGCTGTTAAAAATTAGACCCTAGAGCTTTTTTTCTTGATTTTTGTAACATTTAGTCTTTGGAACACAGAAGTTCCTGCCAACCCTCCTTAAATAAAATTACTAAAAGAAAATCTTGAAATATCATCAACAATAGATAAAATACGATTTTCAACTACATATCATCAGTGCAGTCCACAGCAGAACACTGCTATTTATCAGTCCTCTTCTTGCATTTCATGAATATCTAATGCTGTTTCAAGCCCACATACTTTAACTATCTTCATTAATGATAATTTTAAGGGCTTTTGATGTTTTCTAATTAAGTTCAGATTTAGACTATTAAATGCAAAACGGTTTTCACAGAAAGGTGTGGTAAGTAATTTAAAATTCATGCATTGAACATATGAGTGTCCAAATACTAACCAACTGTATGGATCCCCTTTCATCTCTGCCCTCCCTCATCAGTGTAATGCAATTACTGAAATTAAAAGCCTACCAGTCACATTAATAGGAACCACATCTGTTTGGACGGCTTGCGCTTGTTGTCGCATTTTCTCTTCTGGCGTTGGCAGCGGAAGCGACTTAGTCCAGTTGGTTTGGGTGTTGATATCTGATAACTCATTTGTAGCTGGACTCTTAGGCCTTTTGATGGTAATAAGCTTTTCCTCTTCAGAGGGAGAGAGAGGACACTACAAACAGAAATACATACAACAATGTGAGTTTACTACTAAAAAGCAAGGTAGGACTGTGGTATTACCGAGGTATTGCTGCTGTAGTCAGCACGATTGCTTGTGGAGCAAAACACACCCTCACAAATACCACACTTTGACCTACATAAAGAGCAGTTTTAAAAACACACAAAAAACCCACACAACAAAACACCTAGTTTGTATTTTTCCAAGGCATTTGATTAGTCTAAGGAATATATACCAATGAAGGGGACAAGAGTGGTCTTGCGCATAGCAAAGCACGGTAACTAATTACACCTTACACAGTGACATAGCTCCTGCAGTGATTAACCCCTCTCTCCCTGCACCAAGATTCGCCCTCCCTTCCCCTCTCACCTCCCCATGCCCTACTGGAAGAGGAGATTTGAGCACTGCTTTGCTCCAGCTGCACTAGGCTGTATGAATGAGTAAGGTCTCAGCAAGAAGCCTGTTATGAAAAGACAGATTTTAGGAGAGCTCAGTAAAAGAACCAATCAGCACACTCCACAAAATCATCAGCCATGGATCAGGGAGGTAGCAATTAACCTGGCTTTCGTCTTGGAGAAACTTGCCACAGTCCAAGGGGTTACTCATTTTTCAGGGGTAAAGCACTTAATATTATTAGTAGCCACAAAGTAGTAATTTTAAAAGTCATTTCTTCTCAAAGTGGCAGATTTCAATTCCATGAAGTGCTTTACTTAAAAAAAACCCAAAAAACCCCCAAAATCCAACCAATGAAACAAAAAACTTTCTGCACAAGAAAAAGAGGTTTCAACAGCTTGTGCAAATCCCTCCACCAAAGTTATAAGCCAAGAAAACAATTTCCTCTAGGGGAGCAAATCTGTTTTCATTACAAGGTCTTTGCTTGCATGCCAGTAATGGCAGAGAAAGCCACAGTGCAGCTCTTTACTGCCAGGACAGTACCTGTCCATGGCAAACACCAAGGGCAGGCAGATTCAGGCCACGCAGAAGACATCACTGGGGCTTCTAGCAGGTGGTCACAAACACAAGTGAATCAGAGAGAAGCAGCCTTCCCTCCTCCTCACTCCTGCCAGCAAGGCACCCCAGGGAACTCCAGAAGCAGTAGAGGAAGGAAGACCTGGAGGAAAACCAACCACAGTCTCCTTCTGTCCCTCAACAAAACAAAAAAGAGAAGAGAACACGAAAGAGGAGTTGCATAGCATTTGGAGTGCTAGCAGAGATCTCTCTGCAACCTGTCAACTCCTCTCCTTCAGAGGAGTTTGCTTTGGGACCTTCCTCCCTACCACCAGACCAGAATTAGTCCCCTCTTTTCTTTATTCCTCTCTCCCTTTGGAAAGCCAAATACTACTCAGAATAGGGTTGTCAGTCCTGCCTCTTCCCCTCCTCATTGCTGAACACAGGCATGGAATGAAACATCACAGCTCTTTGTAACAGATGGATTTTTCTTTTATTATTGTGGGTGTTCAGTCTAAGTGATCTGTTTTCTCTTGCAGCTGAATGCAATATAAAAGGCATGCCCAAATACTGTGCTGCAACCGCTGTTTATCATTTCTGATCTTAATTTTCTTCCTGTTACTATGAGGAGTTCCCACTGTTTATAAATAAATAACCATTTATTTATTCTGTTGTGCTTTGACTCGACATCCTTTAGGACAGAGTCCAACACTTTATTAAACAGAAAATAAAAATAAAAACAACTTCCAGGCAAAAAGTAAAAGAAAAGTAAAACCTCTTTAGGCAACACTAAAAAAACATTTCAGGCAATGAAACTATTACTAATGTCATTCTGTGGTTTGGAACCACACTTCAAAACGTGGGAGCTTTTCTTCAAGGATATAATGCATTTCTGACAGCCTTGAATTTCTTTCCTAGAGGGGCTGTGGAAGGGATAGATGCTGCTCTGTAGGCAACGGCTCAGCCCAGTGAAAGCCCCATCAGCTCTATCAATACAATCTTCTTGGAGGACACCAACATTTTTTCAGGCCTCTGCTGTTTCTAAAAGGCTCTAAAACCAAGTAATAACATCATGTGAGTGCTTATCTTTTTTTGAGAGTGTGTCCATACACTGTTTATATACATATACATTGTGGGCATATATATATATGTACTTATAAACATAAGGACTTCCCCACCTCAAATTCATGATGACCTTCATAACCTTAAGCAATTTGGGACAGGAATGCCATTGAAGAAGGGAAAGCTGCCTCCAGACTATGATTCCCCCCAGCTGGATTAAAAAACCGGGCAAGAGAGAAAGGGTTTGTAAGGAACATGGCAGGGGGGTGGATAGCCCACTTGCCATAGCAGGCAGTGTATATGCACTTAAAGGAGTAAGCAAGGGTTGCGGCAAAGAAATACTGCTTTCCCTGTTTTACAATGAGCTTTTCTCCACCTGAATCAGGGAGACCAAGGGAGACACCTCAAGCATAGTTTTGCAGTTTGTCTGGGCTGAGGATGAGCACCGGTGACCTTCAAATACACTGCCTGGTTGATACAGTCAGCATCAGTATGTGTCACCTTAGACTGTACTGCAGTGTCAGGTCTCAGCTGTCATACAGCAGTCTCTAAGGGCTACTCCAGTATGTCAAGTGGCAGAGATACTGGTTACAAAGCCATCCTTCCTTTTCAAAGAAATTACCCAAGCAAAGCAGAACAGGGTTTTTGTTATAGTATACGAACAGAAAAACTGAAGAAGTGAAGCATCTGCTACAAGGGAATCCTAATTATCCAAAGAATGTGGAACATCAATCAGAAATTCTTCAGAATTAGAAGTTGAGAAAACTGGGGACAGATGGGAGTAAGACAGACAGAAATTAATCAGGTTATATGAGCATATAACCAATCAGAAGCAACTGAAAACCCAATGGTGCATTTGAGTTCAAAGCAGTGTCAGTGAGAATTACCTCCTGCCATAGGACACACACATGTACTTCTACAAAATAACTCAGTAAAAGAGCTGGAGGTGGTTTTGGGTGTAGGAATAAGTGTTCACATTTCAACTGTAGGTACATTTTCCATGCACCCAGAAGAAACGTGACTGTCTCTACTTATATCCTTTCTTCCAAAGTACTCTCAGTGACAATGGTATAGGCATGACAAAGCTGTACACAGCTTTATTACACATAGAGGAATGCAGCAGCTCATCTTTCAGGCTGCTTCAGACAGAAATTATTTACCTCTATAATTAGGATGAAAATGAGATTTACATATTTTTAGCAAACATTCCCAGATTTACAGCATGGAAGCTTGCTGGAAGATGCAGTGAATTGCTGCTGTGTGTCAGAATGCCTTCTCCAGTCAGGTATGTTACACCAGAAGTAGAACGAGGCAGAACTTTGAGAATATGTATCTGCCTAGAAAAGCTGGTAATAAACTCCATGTCCATAACAGAACAGAAGTACTTGTCCCCTTTTTAAAGCATCTCTGAGTCATAATAACTTTACTGCTAAATGGCTTAAATGGCCACATCTCTGGAATGGCTTGTTACACTCATGTCTGCAGGAAAATCTGTTGGAATTCATTCTTTTTCATGGACATGGTAAGAGGTGAAGTTGGGATGTGAAAGCAGCAGCCTTGGACCTTGCAGTGTTTCCACAAACATGTGCTACGGGGGAAAAAGCATGAACCTTCAAATGAAAGTTAAAATGAGAATCCAGGGGAAAAATTGCCTATAAATATCCTATAGATAAGCAATATGGCTCAGTAAGCTGGAGCCTCTCCGACGCCTTGTTGACATATTGTCCCCCAGCCAACTCAGCTGCTGAGATACAACAAAAGGGTTTCACTATCTCAGCACATTCATGCTATTTGAGAGGTCCCAGATGACAAATGAGTTTATGCTATGTATCTCGCAGCACTCTCCGCCTAAATAATCTGTTTATTCTAAATCCTTTTTATATAACAGGGGTTTATACTACAGTGCTTAAAAAAAAGATGGAACCTCCAGGAAGAAAACTCAATCCATACAAATCTTACTTTTCAGCAAAGAGACTTCAAACTTCTGGTCATGCTCATTTACCCTATTGTCTACTAAAATCACTTCTAAAATCATAATTTTTCAGAAAAACAAAATAGAGAGGAAAAAAAAAAAAAACCAGTGTTGGAGGCAGCGGCTATACCAGTTCAGCTACCTATTGTATTGGCCAACATTCTATTTCTGCTCCAGTGTTTTATTAAATTTGACAGCTTCAAGTGCTGCTTTCCCAACACCAAGGGATCAAGACAACCAGTAACAGGGAAAAGAAACCCAAGACCCAAACCTGGCCAACTGAGAATGGCACTGCACATGGCTACTTCAATCTGTGGGGTTTCATACTGTGTCATGGAACACTGCCACATTATACATTTACATGAATTTACACTTCAGATGAATTAGTCATTAGACTCTATTTGGTGTCCTCTAAACCAAGGTCACCAGTCTAGTTCCCCTAGTCTCTTCAGAGAATATTCCATTTTATTACTTCTACACACGGATCTCTAGTTGCACTAGCCAGCATTGCTATCCTACTAAATTCTTCACTTCATTATGTTTCAGTAAGGCAAGAACTTTTTTGTCAGTCGAAATTACTGACTATCAAGCAAATTATCACCTTAACAAGCACTGCAGAAATGTTCTTTTCTTCTTCTTTTACTCTGTTGTAATGGGATAAAAACCACAAGATGATCTGTACTGTTTGGAGTTCTAAAAGCCTTTCTATTATCTGCCTTAAGACAATGGCTGATCAATGACATCAAGGTGAAATTCAAATCTGAGGATGCATAGAGCAGATACTTCTCCCTGAATATTCTCTCAGCACTGGATGGAGTCCTCACCCTTCAAGAATGTACCCAGATGCTTTCTAAACCCGTGTAAACTTTCAGCATCCACAACTCCCACAGCAGCTGCACAGTCTGAGTATGCGATGAGTGAAGAATTACCCTCTTTTCTCTGTTCAAAGATTTTCTGTACTCACTTCCTTATGCTTTGGCATTTCATGTATTTTCATGTGTTTCAGCTGCTGCTTTAGTTCAGTAAATGGTGCAGTATTTAAAAAAAACAAACCCCTGCAAATACATATGGTGCTTACAAGAGCAGTGCCATGCAACTGCAGCAGAGGGGCAGGGAGGCCACCTGAGGACATCATCACCCAGGGGTACCTTCAGCTCTGCCAGACATCATGCCTCAAGACTTCTTAGGCACTCCCACCTCCAAAACTGAAATGCCCAAGTGCTTTACCTCCTCTTAACACCAAGTAAAGTTTTGGATTAGACTTCCTCAAATCAATGCAGTAGTGCACTTGTTTTCACTTATGATACTAAAAAGTTTCTTGCAGATATTGGAGAGACAAAAACAGTTCAGATGAGCACAATGGCAAAAATATACTCCCCCAGCTCTCTCCCCCCATGTAAGTGAAATAAGTGTTTTTGCACCCAAAGCATAACTCAAAGCAAAGTTCATAAGTCAAATGACACAACATAGGGAAAAAACACCATGAAGTTTGGGTGCACAAACATTTTCATAAATGGAATAAAGAAATAATATATGCAATACTGCATGCTTGGGAGCAGGTATTCTCTGTAGTTAACATTTATCCTTCAATAAAAATACATTCCTCCAAATTAGTAGAGTTTTTCCCTGGCTAATTAAAAACCAATGAAGCACCCAATTAAATAAAACACAGTGTCCACTGGGGGAGGGGTTTCAAAGGAGGCAAATGTTAATAGACAAAAAAGAGAATAAAAAGTTCTGTGAACCAAAAAGGAGTACAGAGGAAAATAAAAGGAAACAAACCTGGCATGGGACTCTTCCGTTGAGAAGCTGTTTTTTAAATGGCTATTTTTTTAAAGCAGAAGAAAGCAGCAGGTAACGGTTGAAGGCTAAGAGCAGAATAAGACTGCATATATGCTAAAATGCTACAGGTAACATCAAGCTGCAGATATGGCAGCTGGATGGTCCCACTTGTGGGCAAAGTACCTTGTTGTTCCAGGGAACCAAGTTACAGCAGGCGCTAATGCAAGACTGAGAGATGCAGTCTAACAGACTAGACTGTTGAGTGAGACAAAAAGAAACAAAGAGAATGAGTGATAGGAAGGGAAAGAAAAAGGAGTAAGAAAAAACCACACAAAAGACAAATACAGTTAATATACACATGCACACATTTCAGAACATAAGGAGAACTGGAGTTTGAAAGTGACATTTCAGAACATCTTTTACACTGGTAAAACAGAGTAATACTGAAGTACAGGAATAGCTCCCAAGATGTGTCACCAACAGCAGCATGTAAGATATGAGAAAGGAGACTGGTCACAGCACTGAGATGTAAAATCCAGGTAAACCAATTTAATCACCAACAAACTCAATTAGGATCAATACTACACTGGAGTTTGGCCTGTGCTCCAATAATCTAACTTGTAAGAATCAACATTTAAAGGGCAGATTCAAACACTTAATTTTATATCAACTTCCACTTAGAGACTCCAGTTTTCTATGTCTTCTAATTTTGTTCATTCATTTTTGAGTTGTGACTGCTTCTCCCTAGTGGTTTTCCTTTGGAACAGCACGTTTTGCTTATCTCAGACATTTCCTAAGACACTGAACCAACATGCTTGGTGGCGTGACTATTACCCTCTGCTGACAGACGCCCATCTCCACAAAACCTGAGAATGCTGGTGGATTGAGGACTCCTCTTGCATCACCTAGCCATGGTTTCATATTGTCTCAAGTGTAAACAGACAAGCAAAATATCTGGCTATGGTTTTTATTTTTAGAAGCAGATTAAAAATAACAGGGAAAGCTGGTTTCCTTTGTGAAATCACCCACTCTTCTTTTCTGCAAGTTGGCAATTATATCAACTACAAAGTTCGTGAACAATAAATAGGTATTCATCCACCCATCATTATTTTGCTGTTCTTGAATTCCAGTTATGAAGTACTGCATGCAGAGAATTTAAATGTTAGCTTTTTTGCCTTGAATAGACAACAAAGCTATAAGGCTTTCATCTAGTGGTAAGGAGCTCACATTTTGAATCACAGGATTTTTGGTGACCCCAGTTCCACACTGTTTCTGAAGAACTCTCCTGACAGCTGAAATATGAGTCCTTCAAGGCATAAGACTTCTTAGAATTACTTGGCTCTTTACCAGTAGGATAATAATTCAAGTTCAGAAATTTGTTGTGGTAAACATTCATTTAAAGAAAGATTAAAAATTTACACCCTTAAAAAAAAAAAAAAAAAAAAAGGAAAAAAAAAAAGAAAGAAGGAAAAAGGCCAATTAAACAAAGATACTGGTCAAAAGACTCCACAAAAGAGAGTTATAGGTTATGAATGGAGAATCATGCTACAGTTTACAAGAAATTAATGTTTTTGTGAGCTGGAAATAAGAGTGGCAGGGTGAAGGTTAAGGTTCTGAGATAATCAGTAACAGCCAAGACTGTCAATTTGGCAGCTATCTTTCTCCACAGCTCTCAATCATCCTTTCAGCTACAATATTTAAAGGAACCTATTCCAATTTGAAATGGAAGTGCTATCCTATATTTAAAGCATACTTAGTTGCATTAATTTTCTCCAGAATGCACAGAAATTGTTAGTAACACATTATGTTAACACTCAAAAAACCCTTAACCGAGAAAGGATGACAGCTCTTAGTCTCCAAGAATCCTCACCCATGCTTATACACTTTCATTCAAATTGTTTGAAGAAAAATGTATTTATATTTTTTAAATGCTTCAGTAGTTTTACATGTGCAGATGGTTATATGCTGCACAGCACTGGCCAGGACAAGTTGAGGACATACATGTATGCCTTTATGTGTAGTACATTAATAGCAACAAACAAGGTGTTAATACTTTCCCCAGTGGAAATCATAATTCCACTGATTTCAGTAAGGTTTTGCAAATTACCATTATAATGCATTCCACAGTATGAATGTGCTTTACATTCTCGGCTCACTGCCAGTACATACCACACACAGCTAAACAAGATGCTCTAACATCCCCTGCCAATACAGATAAAATGCAATCACCACCTGGATGAGAGACTCTACATATTCCACAACGCCTTTTATTATGTGACTAAAACCCATGGAGGATAAAACTGAAAACACTGTACCCTTTAAAGTGCATTCTCAGGGTCTGCATATTTAGCTGATGAAGTTATTTGGTCCATACTACCAAGGGACATATGGTTTAGCAACAATTCAAAGAAATTAAACCGTGTTACAATCAAGGACATCCTCCCACTCTCTAAGCAGCAGCAGTTTTTGGCGAAGTATTCTAGAATATCTATTTTGAAAATGCCAGGAGCTCTGGCATTTCAGCTTTAGACAGGCTTGTTCCAGTGGATCTTGCAATCCACCCCAGCAGTAACATCCTAGACCACAACACCAAAATCAGCTTTTTTTTCAGAGCCCACAGGCACAACAGGATAAAGTAAAGACAGGGAGCAGAATTTCCCTTCTTCAGAACAATAATGCAACTTCAATTACTAGTTCTGTAATTGAAATCTATATAAATGTATGTATAAAGCAATATGGCTTCATAACTTTCTTAAAACTTGTGATCAACTGTTCCTTCTCTTTATTTAATTTATTTCTAGATTCTAAGCTAAGCACACTGTGAGTTGAGATGTGGGGATATAAGCAAGAAAATAATGAAGTAAACTGAAAGAAAGGCAATAAACCCAACTCAGTGGGCCATCTTCATTTTCTGGATGCCTTTACCAAAGGCATTCTGATGCATTAGGACAAAGCCTCTACCTAACTGAATAACTGCCTGTATTAGCAATTCAAAGTGTGCACCTATCCAAGTTACAACTCAAGCATGCTGATGGCTGCTGAATAGCTCTTCCTGCTACTTGAATGTAAACACTTAATAGCTATCCCTGCTGGGGTCTTCCCTCCAGAACATTACCAAACCCCTTCCTGCTTTCACACTCTGAACACGCCAGTAGGAACTTTCTATCAAAGCATGGGTAGAATTGGGATTTTTAAGAGACCATGAAAGTCAGATGATCTACTATCACTGTAATTCAAAGGAATAAACATCTTTGTGATCCTCTAAAAATCCTGCCTCATTTGTACAGTGTTATGGCAGGCAATTAAACTGCATCAGGCAAGTATTTTTTCCAGCGCGTTGCCCCCCACCATTACCTTTTGTTCAATTTCTTCATAATCATCCTGGTAACTTCCACAGATTGCACTGGAGGACGAGGAGAAGGTGGGACCCTGAGAGTAATACTGCGAGCTCCGGTAGCCATCCCGCCGCAGCTTGTCACACTCTGCCAAAAGAAAGAGAAACAGGAGGTTAAACCATGGCAAGAGCTGTTACTGTTTCTGCTTGGTGTTCAATGGCACTTAAGTACTGAACGTCTTTCTGAAAATGTTTACCGTGCATTAACATTGTCTGCCCCAAGTGACGGAACCCAAGCGCACGTTCCTCATATTTGTATCTATATTTCCTCCTCCCTTGCATGTATGACACACGTAAGCCCACACATAGCGTATTAACCCAGGCGATGGCAAGTGCTTTGGAAAGATGGGGGAAATAGATTTATTCATTTAAGTGAGGCCTGGCTCGGTGTCTTGACAGATGGCAGCATCTTGCAGGATGGGAGATGGATGCATGCAAGTAACTCCAGGGGTCTCATTTGCCAGGCCGGTAGACATCTATTATATGCCTTACACTTGAAATGATGATGATGTTGCTCACTACTCAAGCACCATCTGCTAAATAACTTTGGCACTGACCACTTGTCTTGTCTTCCTGTCCATGGAAGAGACCATTTACTGTGATTTTGGAGAGAGGAATGCAAATCGCGGGGATCTTAGAATCTCAGGTTGCTGCACAGGACATGTAGTTTAATACTAAAGAGTTTCTAAAGTTCAGAAAGAATTCAGAGCAAACATGTATCCCCACTCACAATAGTCAAAATTTCAGTCAGCATCGCATCCCCCTCACCAAGTTTTCCACAATCATCTTCCTGCCTCCTAATTGATATTCAGTGTGACTGTGCTAAAGAATAACAGACGCCAGAGCATAAGGAAAAATTAAATGTTCAAGATGCGGCAACCAAACTCATCAGACCAGTTAGCTTTAAATTTCCAAAGAGAGATATCTGAATCTGTTGAAAGATGATGAAAGCATGAAGAAAATTAAGTATTTGGTGTATTTCCATTTAAGGAACTGAAATTTTTCTGTACAATACACAGGCATTATCACAACACAAAGCGCTTTTATCATCACTTGCAGAAGAAAGATTTTCTGTGATTATATAATCTGTCTGCCTGTCTTGATCTTTTGAATACTCCTTAAAATAGAAAAGATGCAATGTTTATAGCAAGGGCAAGGTTTTAGAGAGGTTTTCACCTGGCAAATGATTAGGTGGAGTTACAATCTGCACCTCCAGCATACATGTCCCCCTGTTATGCTCAGATGCTTCTGAGACAGAGGTCTGGAGGACTCGTGCTGACAGGTTAACTGACCTAAAGCAACCACATCTCTGCGAGGATTTAATCAGTAAGGGACTCCCCTGTACCTGTACACAGACATCGAGGAGGCAAGCCTACAGTCTGACAGCCAGCCATGTCCATCAGCACCAGACATACATCCTTGCCTATGTATCCCTATGGCATCAAAAAGGGCAGTAATGGCATGAACCTTCCCTTCTCTCTCAATTCAAGGACCAAGAGTGGCAGTGTGGGTTTTGAGATCCAAATCAATGGCTACATCTCAGGAACAGAGGGTTGGTAACCCTGTTTACCCGTTTCACATGAGTGAGCATGCTGACATCGTGCACATCTGGCAAACTGCTGCCTTACTTCAGGAGCAGGGTGAAAAATGACTGTCAGCAACCACAGTAAAGCAAATTCCTCTGCCACCCTTCCAGATTTGGTACTGGATCCAGCCAGATCCAGCACTTAACACTCACACATGTGAGCACCCTGATGGGTTGTTTGTTGGTTTGAGCTGCAAATGAACAGGGATAAGTGGACTGTGCCAGAACAAGACAGCCCAAAGACTTGCATCAACTTGTAGCATGGGTTAACACGCTAAGTTGTCAACTTAGACACTGCAACTTTTACCTTCAGAGCAATCATTAATCACTGCAAAAAACCATGAATACAACCTAAGGGGTGCATAAGAACGGAGTTATTTTTCCTCCCATTTCTGGACTAAGGCTTAAAGTCCTGGCTGGCCACTGCTGCAACTCTCCGACATCTGACATCATGGTACACCCCAAAAAAATACCTGCGGTGGTTTGACCTATGCTAGATGCCAGATGCCCACCAAAGCTGCTCTATCACTCTTTTCCTCTGAAGAGAGTTGCGCAGGAGAGAGAAAAATGTAACAAAAGGCTCATGAGATAAGGACAGGGAGAGATCACTCATCAGTTAAAACCACAGGCAAAACAGTCTTGATTTAAGAGACTTAGTTAAATTTATTACCAATCAAAATCAGAGCAGGATAATGAGAAGTAAAGCAAATCCTAAAAAACATGCCCCACACCCTCCTCCCCTCATTCCAACACTCAACTTCATTCCCAATTCTCTACCTCCTCCCCACTCAGCAGTGCAGCGAGATGGAGAATGGGGGTTATGGTCAGCTCATCATGCTTCTGCTGCTACTTCTTCTCCAGGGAGGTCATTCCCCTGCTCCATTGTGGAGTTCCTCCCATGGGAGACAGCCCTATAAAAACTCTCAAATATGAGTCCTTCCCATGGGCTACAATTCTCCCAAACTGTTCCAGAAGGGATTCTCCCATGGGTGTAGTCCTACAGGAACAGCCTGCTCCAGTGTGGGTTCCCCACAGGGTCAGAAGTCCTGCCAGCAAATCTGCTCTTACTTGAGCTCCTCTATCCATGGATCCCCAGGGCCTGCCAGGAGCCTGCTCCAGTGTGGGCCTCCCATGGACTCACAGTTGTCACAGGACTCTTCTGGAGGTGACAGGCTCTTCTGGAGCATGACAGATGAATGTTCTGATATTAATTGTTTGACCTTACTTACCTTCGTAACCAAGAAGGTGAAGATGATGAATACTGTATGTCATGAAGCCCAGAAAAGCTCCAAAAACTTAAGGAAATCAACGCTGAAGGTCTCAAGTCCCTTACGAGTTCAAGTGGACTGACAGTAACAACCTGCCAAGCTTACCAAGCTCACAACCTCCCACTGTCCACAACACCAAATCCATGGAGCTTCAGAAGTTATTGCAGCAACGTTGCTGATGAAGCGAAAATTGCTACAAACAGCTAGGTGAAACCAAGAAAAAGGTGATTTGTGCCCAAGAACAGCTTTTCTATTTATCTACTGTCACTGTACATTTTGCAGCACAGCAGGAAACACAGTGTGGATGGCACCCAAGGCCAACAAACCTCATCAGAGGCTTCAGGCAGGTATCTTTTACTTCGTGTTGCAACAGCCCACAAGCACAACACAAGGTCACACATTGCACCTGACTGAAGGTAGTGTCACTGCCAAACCAAAGGTGCTGGTTTTTTAAACTGCTGTTTAAAAACTGTTCTAGCTGGAGGCTCCTCCATCTCCTTACTATTATTAGAGGTGCACATGGTCTTCTGTAAGCAACTAGGTTCATATTTTTCACCTATAGGGGTTTTATTTTTGTAAAAAAATACTGATGAAGAAGCTAGAGATACTTACTCTAAGAAAGACTTCCTTCTTCCCAGAGGAGCAATATGTTGTCCTAATCTGACAACCTCAAACAGAGAAGAGCACTATACACTAAGTGAAAAAGTTCTTACAGTTATGCATGTTATTTCAGAGATGTCTGTGCTGAAGCTGACTAGGTAACAGAAGGATCCATCCAGTTCCAGTTATTAAAAATCTTCATTTTAAAGAATGACGATACATTAGTGCCAGCTGAATCAGGGACATACACACTCTTGGTTGGACCCAGCAGCAGGGACGCCATTTCCCACATTATACAACATAAAAACTGTGCACAGTGTTTCCGTATTTCTGCCGAAGAACTGCCAGGTCGAACCTCAGGACACTGCATCAGGCAGGACACAAACACCCGCTCCTGAAGCTGTGCCTGCCAGCCCAAATCTGCAGCACATGCTGCCGACAAGCTCAAAGTCATAATTTTTGCCCGAATCTGATCTGAAATGTGCAACATGATTATACCCTAGATGAAACGATTTTGCTCGCACAAACACTAATTCCAGGAAAATCAGGAAAGCGTCACTGCCCTGGCAATTGCAATCGGTGGCTGCACTGGGTGGTGCCACAACTGAGAAGTTTGAAGCTACCTCCCCCCTCCATCTCCTGACTGCTTCTGGGGCTAAATGCACAGGGACACTGCCTGTCACCTTCTGCTGCCCTGCAAGTGCTTTTCTGGCTAGGTGAAACCATAGATTAGTTCTTGTCTTCCTTCTGTACTAGTGATATATTAAATTTCAGAACCTCCTCTGTATTACGAGCATTGCTTAAAAATGACTATCATTATATTATACTATATTTTATTTCCACTTACGTAGCACTAGCTAGAAAATGAAATTTTTCCTGAAATTTCTCCTTGTATTTTGCTGTTCACAGGGTGGTTTTAGTTAAGTGTGAGGAAGGTGCGTGGGAAATGTAGTCAAAATGCTTTTAAGGGCCCCCTCATAATTTCTACAGTTATTAGAACAGCCTTCAGGAGATACAAGCAAAGAAAACGTGTTAAAGCTGTCAGTGTCCAATACAATCATGCCCAAGCCTCTGCTATATACCCAACCAGTCATGTATTTGCTCAGGATTGCAGTACTGCAGCCTTTGCTAAATCTTGCCATCAGACAAAAGCATGCTGGGGACATGTCCTGTGCATCACCCATCTCTGCTCTCTTCCCTCCTGCTAAATAAGCTGAGGGACAGGCAGGTACCTGCAGCACTGAACTGAGACCAAAGGTTCAACCAGCCATGTGGAATTCTGCACCAGAGTTTTGATCCACAGGCACTGAATTCACTGTTGTGAATAACTCAACCTCTCCATATAAAAGCTTATGGCCTTTGTGACAGACTGTCAGACCAAGTGTATGAAAATACCTCCAAGGCCCCTCAGACCAGATCTCTCTCTATTTCATACAAAGACTTGTATCTGCCCCTGAGCCAGTAACACACAGTACCAAGTCCCACACACAGACACAATTTACTTCTTTTCCAACAACAGAAACCATATTCTTGCATGATAATTTGAGCCACAAATCACGAGAGTGAACAGAAGGCACAGCACTGATACCTCAGTAATTCGTCTGACATGGTATTACCATGGTAAAGCAGGATTAATGTTTACCTTGTCAGACCTACACGCCACACTGTGCCGCGACAGATGGAAGTTTGGGTCTGCTGGGAGGGGACCGGATGCACTGGCTCTTTTCCTCTTCTTTAACCAACTTTGGTAATGTTCTGTACCTGCTGAGCTTCCTACCAGTAAAACTTGTTGCAGTATCTTGAACTTTATATGAAGGAAAATGCATCACCCTGTCAGAAGCAGAACTGGTCAGAGGGAGGCGGATTCAGTTATTTTCAGAAGTTGTGCTTAATTCTTTTCTTATTGTAAAGGAACTGTGCAAGAGTAAGTATTATTTTTAACAAGCTTCTTCATAAAACAATTATTTTGCCTGTCAGTACTAGGGTGCCCCATATATACCTGTCTGCAGGGAGAAAGCCTCCAAGTGCTGGTTTTCTGGGCTAGAGCCCATCTGAGCCTGAGATCTCTCCTTAAGGCACAGCCCCAGCAAGAGCACAGAGACACAGCTTTATGCCACCACCCTGGACCAGTCCTTCACATCTCAGGCCTGAAAGCGCACTGATCACTCACTAAATTAGCCCTAATGAGATTACTCAGATTACTCCTGTAAGCAAACACTGCTCACATGACTGTTGCAGGATCAGGCCTTAAGCTCTGTAGCTGTCTACATCCACGTGTATACACTTGGGCATATTCTCTCAAGCATATATTGAAGAGTCTAACATTAAAAAACTAAAATCCACGTTTCTAAATATTTATTAGTAACCAGCAAAGGCACTGGTTAGAGAATTAAACTACCATGATATTCACTAGTATAAGCTTAGAAACTTGGCATCGAAGTTATTCAGACATCTAAATAGCTCCAATTTGCTTGGAGTAACTATCCATCCCATTGCATGGGTCAAGCAATGAAAGACAGGAAAATCATACCCTGGAAACATCTGAATTTGCCCTGTATGCAAGAAAAGGACTTGGAACTCAAGACTAATTGCTAAAATCCAAAGAGAAAATGTAAGTCAGACCAGGAGCAGATGCACTGCCCGCCTGGCAGAGCTGCCCAGAGCTGCTGAAACAGAAACTCCCAGGTACAGAGGTAGAAAAGGGAAAGACCAAACAAACACCACTTACTAAATTTTACACCACCTCCTGCTGTCTCCTTGTCAGCAAGAAGGGACATGCGACAAGCTGAAAGCTGCATCTGCATGCTGGAAAAACCACCTCAGCTGTAGTCTGGGTGACTTCTTGGCAGAGCCTTTCATGTTGTAACTTGTATCTCTCCATTTTTCTTTTTTCTTTTCTTTTTTTTTTTTAACTACAGAGAGGCTATTAACTGCTTGAGTCAGCTAAACTGTCAACTACAGAAATAAATCTGCTGACTAGTATACTAAAACACATTTATCCATTCACTGCACATATCACTGGAAAACCGCTCTACTCCCCAGGGTCAGAAATCTTTCTTTTTCCAGCCTTCAAACATTGTAGTCAACTTCTTCTGTAAATATCCACAAACCATATTCCTCCCTAAGTCACAATTACAAACACTGTCTTACAAGTAGCTTTTCAGAATTTCACGTAAAACCAGACAGACTGCAGTAAAATATGCATTTGTCTTGTAAATGCAAATTGTTTAAAATTACCTCTTATTTTATAGGTTACACTGCACTTTAATAATCAAAGTATCACTGCTTTTGGTTTTAAAAGAAATTACTTTCACTGGTAAGTAACTGCATACAATTTTAATTTACTTGATAGATATTTTGCATTTGTTTCTTCAGTCGAGTTGAGACAACTAAGACCTTGTGGGCTTGTGACAGACAGGCGTGGGTGTCGAAGACCCGGATTTCTGAGCTGGCATTGCTGCGTCTGAGCGAATCACTCTGGGTTAGATCCAGTCAAGGACTTACACTCTACAGACAGACACGACATGATCTAAATGTGCCTCCTAAATTCAGAGTCCAAACAGGTATGTACACACCGCCTGAAGCATATGAACACACAGAGAGGCACCTCAGGAAAAATGCAACTAAGGAAGAACCCAAGACGCCTTAACCCGCACCGCCACCACACCAGCAATGGCCAGCACTGGGTCCAGTGCTGCAGGCCCTCCTCATGTGGGGCAAGAGAACTGAACGGGGATATCAACATCTTTACTTCTAAGGATGATGTGCTTTTGCAAATTGAAGTATTTTTCATTCAGATACAAACTTAAGTTCTTTACAGATGAGGTGAGCACAGGCTGAATCTCCAGCTTCATAATGGTGTACTCAGAACACTAAGGAAAAGGCTGTCACCTGTAACAGCCAGAGCTGTGCTTTGTTTGGGACTGTCATATGGTCTGGTGCTAAGTACTGAAACATACCCTGAGCACGGAACTGGGACCTCTTCAAAGGGCATGGCTGCCTCTGCTTGCTCACAGCACTGTGGTAAGACGTGGATAAAACCAAGGTAACACTCGACTACGCAGTTAACTGGGGAATTTCAGGGAGGTAACTTCTCAAGATAAAGAGCTTGCTGAGAATGATTATGCCTGGGACCATAATTAAAACAGACACCCTAGTTCAAAGGTTTCTTTGGTTAGTAAATCTAACTAAAATTACTACTTTCCACTCTGTGCCTCTTTATGGTTCCCTCATTAGTAAACTGGGGTTAAGAATGCATAGTTCTCTGTGTGTGGATGAGACAGGCTATATAAAAGCGCAGCTGTACAAAGGCAATCTTGTTTCTCACATATATCTCAAGTTAAATATGACTTCAAAAAAAGCAGCTCAATTTAATTCCAACACAGCACCTATTTTTGTCCTTGGATCTAAATATGCAGCAGACAGCTTGCCTCTACCACTTTACATTCCTCCCAAAAATTCACTCAGCTTGGATCATGTCCCATTTTCTTTAAATATATAAATCCCCATATCATCTGCAGAACTTGACTATCACAGAGACTGCTTCTATATCAAAGCTTTAAAATATGTTGTAAATCCACAGCAATGATGCACTTGTGTAACAACTGAACTGTAACCAATGCTGACTGCAAAGCAAGTTCATGAACTTCAGCTGTGATATATCCAGTGCACCATTTTGTTCAGACTCCCAGTTAAACAGGTCAGAGGTTTCAACAGATGGACTACTGTTGCCACCCAGCTGAAAAAGCTTCTGCTCAACAGCTCAGTCTAGGTGCTTTGGCTAATACCCACCTTTGTCACTCTAGCCAACTTCCTTATTATTCCCGTCCCTTGCTCCAAAATGCAATTTTATTCTGGTATCTCTAGATCTTTTATCACTACATACAGAAAAGCTCAAGACAAGCCCAGAGACAGCGAACACTGGTACCAACATATTTCTTCCACAAGCACCATTTAAACTGGCGAGTTTTCAACCTACCAGCAAAACTTAGTTGTTTGCTTCAAAGCCATCTTGCTTGATAAGTAAGTACTTGAAAGGACCAGTAGACTTTTTTAAGGACTATTTCGCATGTTCCCATTCATGAATAAGTAGCCAGGCCCAGCCTGGTAGCTTTTAATGAGAGATGCTGTCCAGAGTTACCCAGAAACAAAGATGTCTAGGGCTCCAAAGGGATGAAGGTAATCCTAACAGAGGGCTGCTGGAGTGTGACAGGGATGTTGAACGGGTACTTCAGAGAAGTCTTACTGAAAGTGAGCAAATGTATTAATGTCAGGTCTATTTCCTCCAACACACAAATGTTGGGAAGCATGTCCTGCCACAGTAACTAAAGGCCAGTCAGGCTGGGAAGCCCATCCTTCCAAGCAGCTTCAGGGCTCAGCTGTGTAGACACTTAGAGCAGCACAAAGATGGGGCATGAAAGTGCAACATTAAAGGAAAGCAAGTGGACAGATTTATTTTCAAGAGTCTAAATCAGATGCAGGTGTTTAAGAAGGATCCTAATTAAAAGGAACTATTCAAAGTCAAAATACCATGAACAGGGTCAAGTAAATGCGAACATGTTGATCATTCCTTTCTTTTCTTGGGGCTTTTAAAAAACAAATGCATTTAATACCAACCTTTAATTCCCTAGGTGATCTGCATGATTTAGCGATACAGAAAACCTGTCTAATGGCACCAAAATGCAACAGCCATGACAAATTATATTTGTTAACAAGCTGTCACTAGGGAGTGCTCAAAATAATTATCACTGTTTGTCTTGAGTTAATTTAAATTTCTGCAAGTGCCTAATACGACTGCATTTAGTGGTGACAAGATGTCTTAAGTTTAACAGTGTATTTGCTTCCTTACATATCTTTGATGCTTGCATTAAAATAACACTCCCTGCTTTTTCTCTAGCATTTTTTATGGATATTTTTTGTTTCTCAGACAACTGAACACAGCTAATTTAAAAATACGAAGGGATTTTTGATTGTTTTTTCGCCTACAACATTTTAAGTGTAAAGCTATCTAAAATGATGCCAACAGGCATGTAACATCCTAATCTAAGAGAGTAAGGAGGAAGAAAAGCAAAAAGGAAACTAACTGGAAGAAGAATTAAAAGAATTATGATGGAAGTTGCTTTATCTAGCACTTAAATATGCTACGGACAGTTAACAGCTTAAATTTATTCTTTCTACTAAAGGCATGGATCTGAAATAGGTTCAATAATCGTTCAGGTATAGCTTCCTAAAAAACCACATTTTTCTAGCTTAAGAAAAAAACCTAGTATCATTGGGGTTTTTTGAAACAAATTTTATCTTTTTTAAACTCTTTCACTGGAATTGCTTTCACTGCTCATGTGTATTGTGCAATAATCTACATATACACACTCTTTATGTTTTTGCACTCAGCACTGCACCATATAAACTAAATCTAAAAATAGCAACATAGATGCTTCCAAGTAGCTCAATTTTGCAGCACAAGACCAGCTTTCAAACACATGCAATGTAGCCTCTTGGTCAAATTCTGTTTCATTTCATTTGAGCATTTGCTTTTTGAAATTCCTTATTAGAAAGGGTAGTTGGAGTATGGAACTTGGCCAAAACCATCAACACATGTACGGTGAATTAATTCAGTAACAGTAAAAAAAGCAGAACACATGAGCAGAAGCTCTGATAATAACTTGACAATTGAAACTAAAAGAATGAAAAATAAATTGATTTCTATTTTTTGATTTTATAGCTCCAAGGCCTTTCAGGAACATATGGTCTACTCCTAGCCTTTAATGGCCTTTACCTCATTAAGTTTTCCAGTTGGTAGGGAGTTCACATCTTGACATCTCTCTGAACCTGAACCACAGCTATTGTCAATATGAAGTGGTTTCCCCCTATTTTGCAGCTCTTTAATGAAACGTAAGATTATTTTAAGTCCATAATCTTCTCAGCAGGATTATCGACTAGTAGGTCTGACCCTAATATTGCTCATCTGAACAGTGATCTGGCAGATGCACTGAGAAAACAAAGGCTAAACACATACCTGTCTGGAGGGTCTTGTAGCAAGACATAATAGAGGCTTTATGACTAACTACTTAAATCCGGTTTTATTTGACAATGCTAACCAGATGTCTTCTGGAAAACAAATCAAGTGTTTCAATCACTGCTGCTTAACTACATTCCTTGAATTTGGCCAACAAAGCTAAACAGAGGCTAGAGTCAGCCAAATCCAGCTCTTCTGAAGATGAGATAATAAATGAATCATCGCAGACATTGAAACAACGAGCCCTATATTATGTACGTAGCTTGACTCAACACAATTACCCTGTGGAGGAGGGGGGAGGGCACAAAGTACAGGCAGTTGTACAGAAGTTTCAGCAGTTATAGTCTGAAAAGGGGTGTGAAGTCAGCGTGTGGAGTGTTCCCACTACTCACAGCAACACCTTCCTCAGTACATATCCAACACCTTGTTATCTGCTGGAAAGGACAACCAGTCTTGGCAGTGACCAGCAGTGTGTGACAAGACACTGCTCCTCATCTGCAACTTCAGCAGTGCAGAGACTGTCCATAACACTCTTGAGGAGCTGGCTATCTCCTAACAGCCTGGTATCATTTCAGTCTGGCTGTGTTTGACCTTTAACATTAATACAGTTATTCCATTTCTGCCCTTTATGTCTGTTGTCTCCCAGCCCATGAAAAAATGACAACACACAACGGTGGAACTTGTACTCCCCCATTTTTTTTTTTTTTAATCAAAAGTGCTCTACATTGCTAACTGCAGGAACTGGAAGACAACTGCTCCTTGGAAATTCAACTATATGCCCTACTCTGGCTCCCATCACTGCAACTGACATATATCCACATTCGGGGGAGAATTTAGAATAGTTAAAAAAAAAAGTAGAAACAAAGAGTTCAGGTACATGGTAAGAATTCTTTTTTCTGTTCCTTCACTTCATCATAGTTTTCAAGATTATCCAAGGCCAATGCATTTCAGATTAAACTTTTTGATTTCCTTTTAGGCCATTGGACCTCCACCTGTAACACACTGTTAATGTTGCAAACCTGCTCAGAAGGTAAACAGGTACACTTACGACACAACCCAAGCAGTTAAGCACAGCAACACTACAACAGTGCTGTGTCTGCTCCCCATCTTCACGCTTCACGCCTTATTGCTTGTCAACAGTCCACAAAATGAGGATCAGTCTCACTTTACTTTTACCACCACATATTTGTGTCATTGCTATGAACTACAGCTGCTCTATCTGTGCTCCCAGCTGAAGACCACTGCACTTCAGAGACTTCCTCAGACAGTGGTTCTTCAAATGGCACCATGCAACGAGCCAGATCTGTCAACGCACTGTGTCGGGGATGGGAGCTGTTTTACAGTGCTACCCTCTTGACTCTAGCTGAACACCCACTGAACCTCTTGGCCTTACGGACCAAGAACACTGTAGGAATAACAGCAGTATGTGGCACTGGGCCCTTCGGCACAGACGACAGCCTGCCTTAAAAAAGAATGCCACTCTGAAAAACATCAAACTCATGGCTCTGCTACTGCCCTGACCAGACTCAGTGCTAATTCAGCCACTCAGCAGACATTAGCAACATGAGACTAGACAAGTCTAGTAGTCCTTCAGCCTTGGAGCAAAGCACACAGCAAGGGACAGGATTGATTTCAGGATCCTGGCCCCATGCAGAGCCTCAGCTCTTCCTTCCCATCTGTTGTCTTCATCTCCTGTTTTCATGACTTCCTAGGACAAAACAGTGACACGAAGCACAAAGTCACTTTCAGACTCCTCAGTGGTTAGTATTGTTTTGTTTCCATCTGAACACCTGTATACTGGGAAACACCTTTCACCAAGTGACCATGAAACCATTAGGAAGAGGCCGCATAGGACAGGCTTTCAGGAAAGGCCAGACAGAGCAGCTTGGCCCTGAGGGTAGGAAAACATGCATCTTGCAAGGCACGTGTCACCCCAGCTGCTTCAGCAGGCACTCTGAGATTCTGGCTCCTTCCCCAAAGAAAAGGAGAGTCTGCTTTATCCAATGCAAACAAAACACTAAGAAAAAATACCGTATCTATCACCACAACCCTAGAACTACATCATTTTCTAAACGTTTAAATCAAACTGCAATGGTACCATGACTGTGAAGTGCAGCTGAAGTTACTCTTCTGCCCTAGCCATCATATTAAGCCACTGAGACCTTTCATTTACAATGAAGTAACACAGCCTGGGCTTAATATATCAAGCCACCGATTTTAGTCAATAACATCTTTAAATTTTAATATAGGTTACATAAAGCAACTTCAGTTCTCAAGAACAGACAGACTACGCATCACAAACTTTCCAGCTTCCAGGTGCTTCATTTTCTAATTCAGATTACTGGACAATATTGCTTTTTAAAACTTCAGAGGGCAGCAGAGCACCTGCATGCCTAAAGAAGGATAAGTAGCTTTATCTCAGTTATGAACACATTTGAATGCAAGATCTCACCACTTATATTTGAAAGTAGCTTCATAAAGGAAAAGCACAGTATTTCCCCTTCATTTCAAAAGGGTAAAAGGCTAGTTCATTGGTAAAAATCCTAAATATCTTCCTATGCAACACCTACTGTCACAGACTGCATCCGTTTCCACAGTGTTGATAAGCAGGGGACATATCAATACATAATATACAAAGTAAAATAATCAACCGCCCAAAAATTAATGGAAAAATCTTTTCCTTCTCCAAACACAACACTGCTTCCTGAAAAAGTGTGCAGAGATCAGCAGACGGTGTACTTCTTTCTCTCAAGACAGGTTAGATACTATTTATTTTAATATCTCTAACTTTTTATTCTTAAAGCAACTTAAGTAGCAATTCTTTACTAGCTCCTGTTTCTTAAATGGTACTTAAAACTTTATTCTAGATAACAGACAGCTTATTTACTTCACTAGATTTTTTTATTAGACCCATGCTGTAAACAACTTGCCATTAAAATCATACAAGAATAAATAGTTTGGTCTTGCATTTACTGTAGATGGGTGAAAATACCTTGATAGCAGTACTTTTCTTGAATTATTTTGAAATATTTAATACATTTGATACTTTTACAAGTGGTTTAAATGTACTCTACACGTGAATTACTATTTGTTACCTAAGTTTTATACTTCTTTTTCCATTCACAGGGGGAGCCATGTGTGTAGCAACAAATTATTACTCTTCAATCAAGCTGCTATAGCTGCTATGTACCAAAACCATCAGCTCTCATAATGTGAACAAGAACAGGACTGGAAAACTTTCAAACACGTCTTTTGATAGTCTGAACAATAGCTGCTTATTTAGTCCTCAGGACCTCATTATCAGGTTCAAGGGGACCACTAGAGGTTCTTTCTTCCTTCCCAACCTCCTTGAAAGATGGGATTAAATATACACAAATGATTTTTGAGTAGTGCTTGTCTCACCTATTCTTAAAAACCTTAAATTATTTCATAGCCCCAAAAATTTATGAGGGGCACTTCAATATCTTTGCCCTTGTATTTCTCCACTACTGTATATGTCTACTGCTTCATTCCTGACTTAGCATAAAGCAAAAGTTATATTTGCTTTAGTTCTACTTCCTTCCAGTTTCCCTTTGTGCCATCATTTTTTTGAAACAAAAGGGATTCATCCCACTTTCTGCACAGAGTACGGTGCATTTTGTCATCCAGTGTTATTCCTTCCCCACCACCCATACCACATGTTGGGTCACATACAGCTGTCCTACTGCTCCACAGTTTACCTCAACCAAAGAATCTGAAACACCAGAAGGATGGCAAAATGCAAGTTTTACCATGAGGCCAAGACATGCAGAACTGAAGTCCCCATGCTAGCCCAATGGTGCTTCTCATGAGACCACTTCGAGCTCTTCTATGCTATGGTCACACAGCACTGAATTTTCTACCTATTAAGAAGCTTCAGAAAACGTTGTCTTTTCTAAACAAACAGGTGGAAAAGCAGTTCAGCAGTTGTCAAAATTATGTCACAATTCTGACACTGCTTTTACACTGAATGAAACTCTGCTCTGGATATAGAACTTTTAACCCAATTCTCCAAGTATGATCAGAAGCATCAGTGCCTTCCTGATTTTACAGTGTTGGCTGAAGCAGCAGCAGAGTAAAACTGATAAAACTTCAGTCCGGGCCTCTTACTACTACTCATGGCTGTAGCTTCTCAGGATAGTTACAGGCAAGAGCAAGGAGTTATTTTAAAACTGCATTGTAGGGAAAAAACCCCATGGCTTAAGGAAAGAGCTTGAGGCTAAACAAATAAGTAAATAAATAAATAACAGAGTTGTGTTCACTGAGTCAGCAGTATGAGGTCTGGCGAAGGTATCATCACAGTTTCTTCTCTCAGTTACTACCCTGAAAGCATGAAACTGAAACTCACTTCACTACCAAGTAGTCCTACATCATGTACACACGCCAGTTTACGTCACACAGATGGCTAACTGGCAAATTGTAGTAGGACTGAATAGCTGCTTTTTTGTAACGAGCAGCACCTCCTGAGAAAAATCCCACCAGACCAAAATAACTCCAGGTGTGTAAGAGGAGGAAGCAGCATATATTACTTGGTTTCACTTAAATATATTAGATATAAATTTGTTTAAATAGAACATGAAACTGCAGTAGATACATTTCTGATAAAACACAAGAAAATCAGTGCAGCATTTTAGCCTGTGCAGGTTTGTTTTTTTTTTTATAACAGTCCAAAACAGAGAACAGAAAAAAATATTAGAATGAGTGGTTAAGGTTCACAAACAGCTAACAACAATGAGTGTTCTTTTTAATCTAAAGCAGGCAAATATTTTTATTTTGTAAATGACTGGTAAGTGTGCTTGCAAGAGAACAATAAATGTTTCAAGGCTAAGGAACTGCACAAATGTATGAATCCAATAACAAGTATAGAGGGCACACAGGCTATCTGCTGAGCCATGCAAGAGCCAATAACACTGGCCATCAAGACTTCCCTATTAAATGATAACAAAAAGCACCTAGTAAGAGACAGTGAAAATCAATTAAATGGGGAAATGGCAAGAGAAATAAAGTATGGTGGTCAAACAGTTCTCTATTCAGACATACAAAATGAAGCTTTCTTCAAGTCTAAAAAGCAGAAATGTCATGTTAAACAAATGAAAAATACAATATTCTTTTAAATCAGGTTAACTTTGCAAGGTATCAAGTACCTGCAGTTCCTGCTGAAACAAAAAGGGACTTGAACAAGCTGGCTCTTTTGCAAGGTAACCACCTTTGTTAAATAGCCAGTGTAAAGAAAAATCTAGGTTAACCGTTTCCAGAACATGAACATTATACTGTTATTTTAAACTTTATGTTTGGCCCAGGGACAGACATTCCGCAGGCCTCCTTGCTGGCTGCCTGTCTTTGTTCTCATGGCTGCACTGACACAACACAATGCCTCCCACAGCAGACTGCAGAGATACAGCCCCCAGTAAAGGTACTATGGGTAAAAATGGGGCCTTAAAAATATGCTGAACCCTTCTGCAAGAAAGCACTTCTATTACTGGAAGAGTCCTTGTGAGTGCCCTGTTCCCCATTTCCTTTTTCTGCTCTCAGCACCTCTTCCAGCTTCTCCACAAGCAGCCCTGGAAATGACACTGTACAACAACAGAAGAAATCAAATGAAACACCTCTGATGTGCTTTTTACTCCACAAATGGACTAATTCAGGACTTACTGAAATTGCAGGTACCATTTTGGCAACACTCCAAAGACAAAGGGAAATGGCCAAGAGATATGCTTTTCTATTTTAGAGTGCTCTGTAAGGTAACACGTTTACTTGTCTCTTCATAGCAAAATAATTTTTCCCCTGTCCCTTCATTTGAATGGGAAAATCCTATTAATATTCTACATGTGCTGCAGAAAACCAAATAAACTTCTTCCAAAGCCTGCAATTTGGATATGTTTGCCAAGACTGTGGCAAAACATACAGTCTTTTTAGGACATGTCTGTGTCAGTAGCAGTGTCTTACCTCTCAGCACTGACTTGAGGTTCAGCTTCGCTTGTCTGTGCAGGTCCTCCACACAAGGTGGTCTTGAGGAGGGTAGAAAGACATTTTCCTGCTGGTGCCATGGAGCAGTGTAGTGCACAGTCCATCTACTCTCTTCATCTAGGTTGGAAACAGCTGCAGAGAGACACAATAATAAGAAAATTAAACGTTACTGCAGATAGCTCTATCACAAAATCCCACATGTAAGTTTGCCACACATCATCTACAAATGAAAGAAGCACTGTTTGCCACTGTAGACCCATCAGAATACTATCTAGAACATCACTTCCATGACAGTTAAAAAACCCCTTCCTTTCATTTCTCTAATTTCGCTAAAATTATGTTCTGTAGGAAACACCTTTTGCTCTCTCCATGTAGAGAGAGCTCTCTCCAAACTCTTCTATACTTGCTGTTTTATTTACTCTAAATTTGCAACTCTGTTTTCCCCCCACTCTAGCTCCCACTCTTCATAAAGGAATCGGTTTTCCATTCCCTGATCATGGAAGGTGCTGTGCAGTGCTGAATAGCTTTCTCTTGGCTCAAAGGTGCCCCTGGGAATACGACAGTCTTCATGAGAGATGACAACAGATTCATCTGTGTTGGGAAACAACCTTGTCTGACCTCATGCTTGCTCAAACCATAAAAAAAGATTTCAATGAAGCATATAAATTAGTGACTTTCCTTTGTGGTGAGTGGAAAGCAGATATAAACAACAGCAACTCCGTGGACAAATACTGCTCAGAGCACAGGAGCACTGAAGAGGGCTATCTCTGGCCACCTCTTTGCAGTCAATATACATGTGAAAATGAAACGCAGACCTTGTTCAAGTTCAAAGTTCCCTACAGACAGTCTAGCAGTGAAACAGCCAAAGCACATATTGCCAAGATTTGTTTATCATTTATGCTTCCTGAGAGACAGCCACTGCCTTTTGTTTCAAGCTTATCATCAATAAAAACTTCTACACTTAAATAGCCTTATCCCTCTACCCTGCTGTAAACAGAAGAAGGGCAGTTGGGGGTCATATTTTATGATCCTCCAGGGAACCTATGGCCTTCAACCAAAGGTTGAAGCATGCTGCACATCCTTGCTTTTCAGCTCTCCAAAGCAGAAAAAGCCACTACAGATGTGCTGCCTTCCAAGCACCCGCCCTGCTGCCACAGCTCCACTGCCCCTGGCCTCGCTGTCAGCTCTGCATCTTCCCTTTGCTGCTGCGCTGCCTGTAGCATCACACTGTGGTTTGTCTGACGCCCTTGTGGTAGCAGAGGAGGTATGTAAAACTGAGAAGCAAAAAGGAGGCAACAGCCTCCTATCATCTGAAAAAGTTACCCTTTCCTTAACACTACTGTGTATCTGCTGGGATCATTACAGATGGAAACAACTGGTATTTCTTAAGGAAAATAAGAGATGCCCGTTGCTTCAAGAGCTATCTACAGCCTAATGCTCAATGCCTGTTCTTTCCTAAAAGGCCCTGGGGTAGAGGGGAGGTTCTTATCTGCCTCCCCTCACATTTTTTAGATTCGTTTCAGACCCCGAAAAAGAGGTCTTTTAAAGACTTTCAGTGCGTGTCCTCATCTGTGTGTCTTGGTCCTGCATCCTCTCACAGACTGCAACAAGGCAGATACACATTCAGCCTGTGCCCACTGTTCCCGTTCACCGAAAACGGAGAAGTCATCACCTGCCTGGTTACAGCATCAATTACCCCCATTTAACAGAAAACACGACACTTAAAGTCAGTGAAAGGCACCCGCGCCACTCCCTGGCTGAACTGGCGGCTGGGGAGCAGGGTAAGGCTGGAGGGGGAAGAGGAGGAAGGAAACACCTGCTGCCAAGCCCACTGTCTGGCTGCAGTTCTGCAACACCAAAATTTAGGTTTACTGCTCGTCAGAGCAATAATGGTCATCAAAACTAGTCAACAGAAGTACTGTGCACATTTGCCAACTACTCTCTGTAGTGTTATTTCTCTGTCCTTCATGACTTGAAGTGAGATCAACGTGACTTTAAAAGCCACTCTGAAAGTAGAACATCTTTAAAAACAAACCTTGCCTCAGAACAAACTTTACTTAGATACCTCAGTGAAACACGACCACAGCTGCATAGGCAGACAGATGTCTGACAAACCATAGGGACACCATGACGCACCGGCACGCCCTGCCTTGTCACCGAGCTGCCCATTTCACACCGAGAACTTTGGCTCCTTCAGAATCACCGCGACAAAGCACTTCCAAAGCCACAGTGTCCCAAAGGAGAGGTCCTAAAGACCCTCACAAGGCTGCCTCCACACACTGCACAACGATAAACGACGAAAAGAGTGAGATAAACTTTAAAAGAGGCTGCAGGAAGCAGAAGCGAAGCTGAAGGGACCTGCACTTTCCATCAGAACCGGGCTGCCTCCTGAAAGGACAGTGAGCACACACAGCTATACTTACTCTTTCTCTTGAAAAGTTTCATGAGAGATTTAAGCTTTGTGTTGATGAAAACCACCATTTTCAAGGCGCCGAACTGCGATCCTGGAGTCAAAATCCCACAGAAAGGAGGAGCTGCAGAAAGGTGACTGCCAGACTGAACCTGTTCAAACTCTGCACACCAAATTTCTCCTCTCCAGGTTTCTCCCCTCTTTTTTCTGAAATCACTTTAAATATGTCTAGATCTTTCTGACAGACGAAATAATTTACAGTTCTTTAGCCTGAATTTCTCCTCTTCACATGTAACCTTGTGGGCTGAAAACAGCCAGTTCCAACAAGCAGAACAGGACAAAAAAGCGCCCCAGCTGTTTATCCACGTTTTGCGCAGGTCGAAAAAGCCTTTCTTGCTGTCCACAGCAGTTACTCAGCTCTTGCTCTCCTCCTTTCCTCCGCTCTCCAAGTTTGGCTGCTCCAGAAAGTCCCGAGCCGGCAGGTGCTTGCTCCCCTTCCCATGGCTCCAGCCGGCAGTGCCGGCGGAGCAGCGGGAGATCCCGGCACCTTCCCTGCCCCCGCCCCCTCCCCCCGCCCCCCCCCCGCGCCG
>VYXC01006932.1:113279-149552 GCA_013397175.1 Platysteira castanea
CGGCTCTCCCACCGCTCCCATCCTTCCCCCATCTCCCCCCACCCCCCTTTTTTTTTTATTTTCACCCTCTTGCTCCCACTTTATTAAGGATCCAGAGCTGCGCCTTAGCTGGCTGCAGCACGCAGTCTCGGCTCTGCACTGCCTCCCCTTCCAGTCCCACTGCTCCCCCCGCAGTCACTGCCATTGCCTGAGACATCAGCACACTAATTTTACATATTGAATTTTATTCAGTTACACTCCTAATNAGAAAGTCCCGAGCCGGCAGGTGCTTGCTCCCCTTCCCATGGCTCCAGCCGGCAGTGCCGGCGGAGCAGCGGGAGATCCCGGCACCTTCCCTGCCCCCGCCCCCTCCCGCCGCACCTCCCCGGTGCCGCCGCCGCCGCCGCCGGGGGGGCCGGGCAGCCCCGGCCTCCTTCCAGTTGCAAATGAGTGTTGCATTTTCGTGCTAATCAGGATGCTCGGCTCTCCCACCGCTCCCATCCTTCCCCCATCTCCCCCCACCACCCTTTTTTTTTTATTTTCACCCTCTTGCTCCCACTTTATTAAGGATCCAGAGCTGCGCCTTAGCTGGCTGCAGCACGCAGTCTCGGCTCTGCACTGCCTCCCCTTCCAGTCCCACTGCTCCCCCCGCAGTCACTGCCATTGCCTGAGACATCAGCACACTAATTTTACATATTGAATTTTATTCAGTTACACTCCTAATTTATTCTTATTAGCGTCATCTCAGACCAGATACACGGAAAACAAAATCTAGTTATTTCTGGCTAATAGAGATTCTGTTATTCATCAAACGAAACTTGTGCAGGGAGATGAAACAGCCCAGCTTTCTGAGATGCACATTATATCCTCATGTCTTGAAAAATGTATCTGTACAGAGGTCCGCAGCCATCCTTCCTAGGAATGAACTGCAATTTTGCAGAAGTTAAAGAGAAAATTCTAAGCACCAAATGAATGTGCTCAGCAGGGCATGCCCTTCACACAATGTTCAGGCTCAAGAAGCAAACCCTCCCTCACAAAGCAAGCTTAGGAAACCCCCTCGGGTTAACAATGAAAAGGATTTTTTTCCTCAGGAAAAAGAAAAATGCCAGCAGCGGGGGGCTCAGGCTGACCCCAAACCTGCAGCAGGATCCAGCCTCTGGAGCACAGCGTGTAAAAAGCAGATGCTCCACAGGAACTTTTAAGTTTCACCAAACAGTTGAGACTCAGCACTGCAAACAACAGGCTGTAAACAAAGTCTGTTCATCATTGTCTGAACATGCTATCACCAACATTTTATCAATATTTTCAAAATCCAGAGATTTTGCAATTGCAACATGGACTTGACATCAAAACTACAATGAGCAGCAGGTCTCTCCAGCAGCTGCTGGTCCAAGAGACATTTTGACTGGCTCAGCTCTGCCAAAGGGTGAGAAGACCACGGTGCCACGGCAGCAATGGCAGGGAAGGCACCTCTGCTTTTTGCACTGATTTCCATCAAGTACCTTACACAAAAAAATGACTCTGGCATTGAAGTCTGATAACAAGGTAAGTATTTAATGCTGGTTTTGAATCAAATATACAGTAATACCCCCGTGAGATATTTGCCATTACCTATACATCCACAAACCATAAAACCACGTTTAGTGAGTGCCTGCTGGACACACACTGGAAGTGAGTAGAGTGACTCTATTTCTAACTCCAGCTACACTGCCTCTGAAAGAAAACCAAGGAGATGGTAACTCCTTTGCTCTAGTGTGATGTCGATCTTTTGTACGATGTAGGAAGTGCCTCTTTCCTACATGTGCCTCTTCCTTAGCATGTAGGAAGAGGAGCACAGAGAAAGGAGACAGTTTCGAGCTATAAAATCATGGAGTCTGGGCTGCTGGAAGCGAGACACTCTCCCAAAGGTCTTTATGGAACCTCAACAGAGCCTTGCGAGCCCTGGGAAGCAAGACTTCCTTACCTTTTCATGGTCAAGACATTGTGAATCAACATGATCCTGGGTACTCTGGGCGGCTGGAATCCTTTTCATTTCACCCTGGGCTACAATGTGTGCCAAGTGCAGTGTGCTCTTTGTTACTGGATCCTCAACCCACCCTGGAGCATTTCTCCTGCTTGAGAACAAGTACTTGACCACTATCCTCTAGCCCTGATCTCAGGCACAGAGGCAGACATTCAAACCCAGCAACGAACAATACCTAAATTGGTATCTGCCTTTCATCCCCCTCCCTGCCCCGACTTTGCTTCCACCTTCCCTCAGGTCATGCTGTTAAAGAGGTCAGACATCAAAAACGGCTATCATGAGGGACTACCCCAAAGGAAACATGTCTGGCTACTCATCTGCACCTCTGAGGGTCTGCACTAGTTCAACAACATACAAAACCTCTTCCTCATCTGAGAAAAACCCACTGACTTCCATAAAATTCATCACGTTGTCTCAACCCAGCTTTTTGTAAACACTTTTTCTGTCTCAAGAAACTATCACTGCAATTTGCTTCTAACAGTTCTCTGAGAATTTAAAGCATTAAATGCCTGTGCTCCTCTGCACTTAGCCTCCCTACACTGAGAAGAGAAGGAAAAAATGGGGCAGTTTGAGAAAATTTATATTGTAGTCACTACGCAAACAGATAAAGGACTTCAGCCTCAAACAGTGGCAATCCAGCGAACTCACATACCCCACACCAAACAACAAGAAAAAATTCACCTAAAATTAACTTGATAGAATAAACTTAAAAAGCTTGTTAAAGCTAGATAAACCCAGCATGAACAGTAGGTGTGTACACTGTGATATCAGTTCTTTAAATGCTAGTGACTCAGAGACAAGTAGCAGACTGGGGAGACCTTGCTCTGTGACACACTTGCTACTCCACCTTGGACAAGTTAATATTAACCTACCACCTGAGTTACCACATCCTTAGATGCAGGGATCACACTTGCTGCCGCCCAAGGATCACAGAAATACAGAACAATCAGGAATATCACAAGGAATACAGAAAACATGGAGAAGACGTTCAGCAAACAGTAATTTTCACTTCACACTGGATGGGATTGGTCACAAAGTTTGGCTCAGAAGAAACTCCTTCCTACAAAGTCAGGGACTGGAGCAAAGAAACTGAGAGGCACAAGATGCAGTGCCAAACAGCATCCTCAAAATCACAACTGTGTAATGAACTCATTAGCAAAACGCTTTTTTTAGTTCAACCATAATAGTTTTTAATCCCTGAGTGGTTAAACTGATTCTCATTTTCTAGTCGAGGCCACATACATGCAGAAGAGAAGTAAAGAAGAATGGCTGCTTGCATATGGCATGCCTGAAACGCTGCAGCCATTCCTTCACTCCCCTCCCTGCTCTATCCCCTCTTTAGAGGGGCTTTCCAGCTGACCTGCTCCATGACAGCCATCTGGGACAGGCACCCCTCCACATTCACGGCTACATAAAACATCAGCGCCTGTGAAACAATCTGGAAATATTCAGCTGCCACGGAAATATTTCCAGCCAGCCCCTGGGGGAGAGGGGCTCTCGTGTCTAGCCCCCATTCACAACCCAGTGCCCTGAACCTTAGCACCAGTGCATAAGATCCACTGAAAAAGCTGCAACTTTATAAAAAGGCAAATGTTGAAAGGTGATGTTCTTGGGTCGTTTGTAACCACAGCCAGAGCAGCTGCCCAGCAGCAGCCCCAGGTGCAGCTGTCCACAGGGAAACTACGCAACCAGTGAGAAACAGCATTCTCCTCATAAAAAATTTAGGAAGTATTTAGCTTTAGGAAAACCAATAAAACACAAGAATAGCTAAAGCAATGCTTTCCTGCTCCCTCCCACAAATGAAGACAAATTTTACCACTTTATCTTCATGAAGTAGAGGTAAACCCAACAGATAATACATCAAGTTCCTTAAGGGAATGATGCATCAAAACTACTAAAATGTACCATCATCTCAAAACCTAAACTTCAAGTTGCAGGCCTTAGCAACTTTATCTGGACAATGGAAAAACCCTCAATTAAACAACTATGTGGCATTTATGACATTTTAAGAGGAAAAAAAAACAAGTAAAATCATCCAACTGAGCTGGGAACTAACTGCATTGTGAGAGCTCTTCCAGTGAGTCTCTGTTCAATGCACAAAAGGGAAAGTGGAAATACTGGCAAGCAGATGTACTCAAAACAATTAAATCGATGCCTTTGCTTTTACAGACTCGTCACTCAGTTGCTCTAAATAAGTTTCCACAGTGCCATCCATCCTACAGCAGCTCGCGGGATGCACGGGGAAGAAGCTGTTAAAGGGCAGTTGTTTCCAGCACGTCTGCAGGAATATGTCTGCGTAGGACGTGCTCAGGATTGCTCCTTGCCACCCCCACCCACCCACTCTGAGCAGCTGTGATGTCCAGAGAGGTGCAAGTATGGAAGTGACCCCCACGCACCCCCTCCCCAGGCTGCACAGAGCAGCCAGGCATCTGCAGGGCAAGCCTGAACCTGAGGAGGGCTATTAAACCCCTTCCTGCAGGTCACAAGGCTCCTGCCTGCCTCAGACCAACACCACCCAGATTTGAAAGCTGCACTTTTACTTCTAGGTGAGACTTCCATCATGAAGAAACATCAGAAAGGCCAAATGCCTCAAGTATTTTCAAAACTCACGCCCAAGCTTTGTGCCTGTTCTGACCACCTTCACCCATGCTGTCAACCTTTTGCTGGTGCCTGAATGGACTCCTTGCAGAGCACAGGAGTCAGTAATTTATGGTCAGAATGGGTTTCTCCCTCCCTGAGACCCCGTCTCGGCTGGCCATCTCCCGGCATCTTTCAGGAGAACAAAAGTGCTCCCTCCACAAAGGCCGTCCCAGGCGGCACTGCATTCAGCTGCCCTCCAGTCTCCAGCTCCCCTCGCTCACAATGGCCTCTTTCAAGGCAACCTCAGCCTTGGTGAAGCGCGATACTGCCCTGGCTACTGAGAAATTACAGTTCATTAAACCTAGGATCAGGAAGGAAGAGGAGGAGGAGAATGCACAGGGGAGAGGGAACAAAGAAGGAAAATATTTTACCCTAAAGCCACCACAACAACACACCAAGAAGTAGCCATGCCCCAGCGCAGGGGCAGGGGAGCCCGGGCTGAGCCTGAGCCTGGGCCTGCGCACCCTATTATGGGGCAGGTATTGCTTGAAAAGAGGGTACCCGGCTGTGCCCTCCTTTATCCAGGATCATAAAGGATTACGCCTGCAGGCTCTGGGAAAGGCACTGCCCATTGGGGCAGACGGAAGAGGGAGCAAGATGAGAAGGAGAAGCAACACAACCTAAGCCAGAGAGGACAGAAAAGCAGCAGACTGATTGATCTGATGATCCTATTTAGGTCACAGCACAATAAAGCTAATTCATTCCTTTGACAATTCAAAACATCTTTCCACAGGATCCTCTATCATGCAAACACATCAGCGGAGAGAAAAGGCAGCATTCGGGCAGGGCTGCCGGCAGACAAAGCAGCAGTTTCTTTTGGTTAGAGCATCTCCCCACACAGCAATGGCAGTCGAGAGAACAGAAAACGTTTAGTGAATGTACAATTTTATTTTAAATTGCAGGGTGCAATCCTTTTTCCTTTGGCCATTTCTGAACCCCAGTTAAGGCAACTTCAGCTCCTACAGGAGAACTTTTCTCACTCCCTAGGGAATAATACCCTTTTAGGATGTCACCTATATTGGAAATATTCTCAATTTAAATTCCAAATCCACCTGAATGCTCCTGTGCTGTGGCTTATCCTAAAGAAGTGATCAAAACTGGCTGGGGCAAGTAAACCAGCCTGCAAAATCTTGACTCTTACTTGCCCTAATAATGCGCCACAGAGAAAATCCTTCTCTTCTGAATTAGTGATGGAAAAAATACCAGGCAGACAAGTTTGCAAACTAATGATTCTCATTAGAATCATCCTGTAGGACTAGGAGCAAAACCAACAAAACCAGACCAGACAGGTTCAGTCCGGCAGTCACCTTTCTGCAGCTCCTCCTTTCTGTGGGATTTTGACTCCAGGATCGCAGTTCGGCGCCTTGAAAATGGTGGTTTTCATCAACACAAAGCTTAAATCTCTCATGAAACTTTTCAAGAGAAAGAGTAAGTATAGCTGTGTGTGCAAAAATTCCACTTCTGAACTTCTGTCCCAAACAATCTCCCTGTAATTCCATCTTTGGCAGCTGTGCACTTGTGCATCCACACTAATATCCAACAGACATCTTCAACTAATCTCAGTCTGCATTCTCCTTATGGGTGTCCTGAAGAGGACATGCTCCTTACTCATTTCACTTATTTAAAGGTCACAGAAAGAATTTTTGTATCTTTTCTCGGCCTCCCTGCCCAACACTGCTCTTTGGCATACTTTTATTTATATATGGATTATCGTGGTATAAAGGGTTACAGAGCCTTCTTTTTTTTTGTCCTTTTGCTGACTCTCAATAAATTCTGGGTGGGTCTCATTTAAGCTTGGAGGCATGTTCCCTTAAAATCAGGCAAGTACATTCTCTAGTTTGCTAAGAACTTTTATAACCTATAAATGAAAAAGGTTAAGCTCCTTGGAAAATACCAACCTGCACAGAATCATACAACTGCTCATGCCAAAATCAAGCATCAAGCACCCATTTACTGTCTTCCACAGCAACTTCGAAAAAAAAGTTTTGTTTCCTCATTAGAAACTTTCAAAAACTTGACCTGAAAAATGTTATCTGCACAACACCATACTAAAATTATGAGTAAAAGCAAAGGCTCACAAATGGACCGTAGTGACACTTGATATTGCTCCTATAGCCTTAAGATTTTTGACAAAATCTAAAAACCTGGGTGTGTTCCAACTAAGGAAGGACAGAATCTACCCTGAAATAAAACAGTTTCCAAACTGAAGTAAGGCATCGAGTTCCCGAAACAGTGACCTAATAATTACGTTACTGCAGGATTCAGCAACCTGTAAAGAAACAACTGCATCAACATCTGTACCACAGAATCTCCAGAGAATGTCTTTGGCTGGCCATGGGCATGTGGATCTCAGACATGATCAAATACCAACAGATTTTGAAAACGATTTTTAAGATTATATTTGCACGGTCAGCATCTTCTCATTAGAAGTCCTCAATAAAACCAAATGAAAGGACTAATACTGTTAATTGGTTGAAGTTTCAAAATTTATAACGTGAATACCAACCTAAAATTTTATTAGCACTGGTTTGATTAAAAGTTTGAGAGATCTGTTATTAATCATACACAATCTAGAGGCCCAACATGCCATGGCAGATCAGCACTAACTACTGAATAATAGTTGTGTTTCTTTGGGTCACTAGTGAAATGCCTCTAACAGTCTGAGTGATGCTAAATTGACAAAGGTGCCTTGCCGCCACCAAGCATCTTCAGAAAGCACTACTGAGCACATTGTCTCTTGTGCATTTTAGTATTGTGGGAATGGTTTCTATAAGTAAGTATGTGTGGGCAATAGGCAAACAACAGGCATCACCATCTTCTTCATTGAAATGTAATCCACAAAAGATTAAAAAATGGAGATTCTCTCCCATCCCCCTTTTAGTCTTCAATTTCTGCCTCCATTTCCTGCCAGACAGGGAAGGAGTAGTTCCCTTGCTTTTCCTTCAGGATCCCCAGTGCAAATATCTACGCTCTTTCTTATTTTAGAAAAACTAGTTATTCCTTGCTGCGTTAGTCCTTGTGTGCTTCGTAAAACCAACCAAACAGAAAAGCTGTAACACAGCAAGGGGTTTAACATACACTGTTTAAAATGAAAGATACCATTTTAATCGCAAAAATGTCTCTTTCAGTATCTTTCGTTTCCCCACTAAGGTCAAAATACAAACTGCAGAAAAGTTTGCATTTTGTTGGAGAGCTAAAGCAGAAGTTGGAGAAGTGTAAACATAAAACTTGAGACAACTGGTGCTAGTTTTAAAATAATTTCTCTGAGTACTTTCACTATTTGTACCTGAAAACCTTTGAAAGTGGGCAGCTATAGCACCATCACCACCACTTGAGCTCTGAACAGATCACAGGCGGTGTAACCTGACATCATGGCTCCAGAGTAACTTGCTTCCAGTGGTGAACTCTCACTTGAAGACAACTAAAATGCAAGCATGCATCCACAATTCAGATCAGCACCACTTAAACTAAAACTACCATTTATTTTTGGAAGTGATTCTGAATGCATCATCCCACTAATAGGAGGTACACTGTAAATCAGATTTCCAACACTTAACTGGAGACGCCACACAAATAAATACAGAGACGACTATGCAGAACCTAAAAACCTAAAAATAAATTTCTGTGCAGAAGTACCATGGGTTTTCCCGCACAGAAAATAAGCTGAGTAAGTTTAATTCCTGAAACTTTCCAGTAGCTGTTAAGACAACAGTAAGAACAAGGCAAAGAAGTATCAGTAGTTAACTACTACTAAGCAAACAACCCTGCCACCTCAAGATAATTGATAAAACTACTGCGTATCCCAGTAGCTGCATTTTTACACTGTGCACAACAATCCAAAATGAAGTTTGGGGTACAGATTTGTCCACAAGACTGATAATTACTGACATATGTGCTATTACAGAATTGAAAGGGGAGAGCATTTTTCATTATTAGTTACTGAGAAAAGAGAAGGTGCACAGTATTAGAAGTCTGGAAGAATCAGGTGTGAAATTTTACACCAGCTCCAGGGCAGGGCTGACCCCTGGAGCAGAAGATTCCATTTAAACATAAAGGAGGTAGGAGATCAAGGTCAATGTAAGTTTACACCTTCAGGAAAACCAGTCAATAAAACCACACCAGTATTTTCCCAGAATTGCTATACAGTATGCATGAAAAGGCTCTTCCTTTTTCCCGTCCTGGTGGATAATGACACAAGTAGTCTTGACTTTGGCGCCCATTTAGGATGCTTTGATGCAGCATTAAACAACTTCAATCCCAGTTGACTTGAGTTAGAGACAAGCGCCACCTAGCAGGATCCCTGCTTTGCCATCACGCAAGGAATTGTCTAAGCTGATGCACACCAAAACTCAATTTACGTCTTTGTTTTTCAACCCTAGCTGGTTTGAAGAACATACTTGAAACTACAGCCATAAAAAGTACCTGACACATCCCACAATACCTAATATTCTGTACAGAGCACACACCCTGCTCCCGGAACAAATACATTAAAACACTGTATTCTTATAAGGCTTTGAAAATACTCCATTTTAAGTCAGGGCAATTAGCATCTTGCTCCTCTTTGGATTAATTAAACCTATCAGGAAAAGGTTAGCATCACATCCAGGAAAAAAACTGTGCTCGCCTTCAGCTGCTGGACATAAAGGAGTGTTTTCTTTGATGTTATTAATTATTTACCCTAACATTGCCATCAGCATCTGCTTGGGGACCTGCTTGCTCCCTCCAAACAGCAGCTCACTGTTCCTGGTCTAGCCATAGCATTGTGTTTGTGGCAAATGTCTGACAAACAAGAGGAGGACCAGGTTGGTTAAAAGATACTGAGA
Source organism: Platysteira castanea (assembly GCA_013397175.1). Taxonomy (NCBI): domain Eukaryota; kingdom Metazoa; phylum Chordata; class Aves; order Passeriformes; genus Platysteira; species Platysteira castanea. Next base: position 122,745 of record VYXC01006932.1, read on the forward strand.
ACAACTATGAGGGACCATTCAGTTAGGTAGCGTGCCAAACCTGCTTTGGAGATGCTACCCAGCTCCAAGCTTAACTAGCCCTTCCTGGAACACATCACAAAACCACACAGAAATGGTCTTATAAACTTCTGTCGGTACCTTTGGGCAATGACAAATGTGCTCTGCAGCCCTTGTGTGGGAAACGTCACTGTTCTTAAATTCCTTGTCAAACCACCTAAAGGACAACGAACAAATGACAGCACTAAACCTGAGGAGGAAAAGTTGCCCCATAGTCATTGTGGCTCAAATCAGGAATCAGTCAGACAGGGGACGAGACCTTTGGGATGAGCAGCACACGGCCACTGATCCTGTACAGAGCAGCTAGCTGAGCACGGCCATAGAAAAAGCATCACAGTCAGATAATTTGTCTTCCAACCACACCACTTACAAGTTTTTTATATCTCCTCCAGCAATACCACTTAATTCTCAGCTGGTGGGATCAGCCCCCACTGGTAATCTAGTCAGTCCCCAGTACACTGAGATATGGTTTCCAAGCAAATGTCAGGAGCTGCAGCCTAACAGCCACAAGCAGTGCTTTGGGGAATTCGGCCTTTAAATTAGTAATAGGCCCCAGCCTGCCTGCCCGAGTAGGGAAGACATGGGGAGGCTGATTAAGCACCCTGACGCTGGGACTGGAGAGGTAGCATCGTGGGGTTTCACATTTATTCTCTTCCAATGACTCCAAGTCAAAACTGGTCAGCTCACAAGTCAGGCACTGTTTCTGTTACTGCTGTAATGGCAGGCACGGCTTGCAATCCAAAATTCAAGCTGTGCCTTTCCAATCATGCTTTTTCCCTATAATCCAGACTCCACACTGCCGTGTATTACAGCACCAATTGAGATGCAATTGCAATGAGCCAATTAAAGCATTTTTCTTATTAAAAAAAAACACAAGAAAACAACCCCTCTCCCCCAATTTCTGATTAAGCATGTCACCATTATTGTTTGGTTTGCACTGCATATTCTTAGATCAGATCCAATCTACCTGTCAACTGCTTATTTGCAATTTCTTAACTGTGCAACTCTCTTTGTGTCTCCTTTTGTGTCTTCCAATACAGTTTGAAAAATGTTTTTTAGGGAGGTTTTTTGCAACAATATGTTAATTACAACAAAGGCTCTGACCTCCTCCCTTTCTTTTTAACTAGCCAATCTCTCTCAATCCCAGCTCTTCTGAGAGATATAGGAAATGCAAGCAAAATGCCATCTGTTGGCAATAAGGTGGGACTAAGCCTTTAACATTGAAATATTCATTTTAGAAAGCCAAGCAAAAAGATTTAATTGACTGACAAGACTGAGTTCTCTACATCACCGCAGATTCCAGGTCCAGTCCTGCACTTCTTTTCACAGCAGACATATCTCCATTTGATCTGCCATTAACTCATTACTTCTTTTCTAAGAAAGCAAAGAGCTGCCCTTGGGCCTTCCTCCTACCAAACCTACTGCCCCTTTGGCTTAAAAATTGCAACATGGGTCTTTGCTCTCCTTTCTAAAGAGAAATGAAGGGGAAGCAGAGAAAATAAATTCAAGGTAGACCTTGAGGGCTTTTTTAGGTCTTAGTCCAGTAACCTTCCTTCGCACGTATCATATAATTTGTCCCTACTGCCCTACTGTCCCTACCCACCTGTGGGACAGTGCTGCTCAGAGGCAGGAGACAGCCACCCCACAGCCCTGCTGAAGGAGATGCTCTACAGACCGTGATAATGTCAGTCTGGGGGGACAGGACAGAAATCACTCCATGTCTACTCCAGCCTGCACCTGCTGCCCAACAGAACTGCTGCGCATCTGCTGAGAGCGGCTGCTGCCTCCACACAGCAAGGAGTAAGAGGGGAAAAAAAAGTTGCTGAGGGCAAGTCTCACTTTCAGGAAGATAAATTAAATATCATTAAATTTCCTACTAGGTAATCTGATGCCAGATAAACGCAGTGGGCCAGGTCACTACTGTTTGCTTTTTGCTGTAAGTATTTTACACCAGTTAATGTGCCTATTCCAAGGTTTTTATTTTTCACTCTAGGAAATCCAGTTCTATTCAAGACCTACCATCATTATCTAAAAAGACTACATTCTTAGAGCGAAATTGCATAAAATATAAAACCCAGCAAGTTTTGTACTCCTCTTGGATCCTCAAGCCTTGCTTCTATGCGAAGTGATTCCAGGCAGTGCAGGTGCATCCATCACCACAGCAGGCAGACAAAGGCAGACGGCCACGTGCCAGCAGGGCTGCCTTCTGCAAATTACCAAACAAATTCAATACCAACTTGCACAGTAGTATTTTCACAAATATGCAGTCACCATGCAAGACACAATCCTTTCTACTCAAATTCCTCTCACTTTTAAATACAGTAATTTAGACGGGGTAAAAAACCCCAGATTCATTGTAAAAATCAGATCGCATCAACAAGCTCCAGGCACCCTATCATTCTAAGATTTGTCCTCTGTAGACATCACTCTGCCAGTTCATTTTCTCTTTTCCATCACTAAGTAGCCTTCACTCAACTCCACTGTCTCCCATATGGTTAACATGAATGTGGCAATTAATATGCAATTAATAAAATGGTGTGATCAACTGCTTTTGTTCACAGCAGCAGCTGGCCTGCATGTTAGAGCGTAATTAGACAAATTAAGACGTACCGGTTTTGTTTGCAGATGGACTGACAGAATCGCTCACGCTTAAATGTCACTAAGCCTATTGGCATTTGGGATTATTTTAAACATGTTTTTTTTTTATTAATACTACAAGGCACGAATAAACCAGATTTATATGCTACCAGATCCAATGCCAGCAAAGTGCAAGTCTGGTTTACCTCCAAGATGTTTGCACAAGCCAGCTGAGAGCTAAGGAGATAAGTGATGTATTTCAGAGAATGAGCACCTTTTAAGTATCACAGCCCACAGGATGGGGCTAGTGGTTCTGGATGGGTGAAAAAAGCAGAGCTGATCTACAACTGTGTCCAAGCAGAGGTTTGAAAACCTTGAAAATCAAGCAACACGGGCATTTGTCAGTGATGTGCCATTGGATTAGGGCAGGGAAACAATAGAGAGCTAAAAATCTGTTGTAATCTGTCAGACTTTCAATCTCCTTTAAAAGGTGTCAGTTTAGCCTAGTCAGGAGCTGTATGGAAGAAAAGCAGTTTCAGGGACAGCCCTGAGCTCTTTGGGAGCTAAGAGTAGGAGCAAAAGACCCCCACCCTGGCAGAGCAGAGGCCCAGGGACCACAGCACCAGCTCCAAGCACCAGCAAATCTACACAACCCTGACGCCCCAGGGGCCAGAGGTGCTGGGGCGGGTGGCAGCAATGATCTCCCCCAGGCCTCTCCACAGGAGCTGCCACCCAGAAACCAGACTCCTTTGCCTCTGCAGGGTCACCTAGCAGAAGCCCACATCCCCATCACCACCGGTACACTGCACAGCCCATATTTTTCCCTCTGAAGGAAATAAAGGTCATCAAGCCCACCACATAAATGGCAATATGATGTTTTGATCATCGCATTACCACCTACCATGGCCCCTGCAAAAGCAGCACTGGAGGTTACCTACATTAAAATTGGGGTGGCCATATAATACACAAAGCACTGAACATGATACTTGATAAATCAAAGTATTTCCAAGGCAACATACCTTTCCAAGGGGTCATGTACTGAAGCTTCTAGCTTCCCAATAGTGGGGAAAAAAAAGAAAACCAAGGGAAAGGACACTCTGTGAGGAGCAGTTGGCACAGGAAAAATAAGGTAGTGTCAAAGAAGCCTTTGAAGATTTTCACATTTAGTAGCAGCTAACAAGAAAAGGAGGATTTCAGCTGCAAGAGCACTGCAAATGTGCCAAGTGTCACAGAAGCCCTCTACAACCTCAACCCAGCAGGCACACAACCCAATTCAGGAGATGGCTGGAAGTCACCAACCTGCAGAGTCCTGGAAAATCGGCTCCAGAAGGGATGACACTAGTATCTGCCTTGTTAATCAGAAAATTTGCTTCTCTACTCCTCCAGCTCAAGAGAATACGTTACAGCTATGAACGTGGTTACCTTTTATCACTTCATCTCCAAGTGCTGGCCTGGGGGAGGGTGGGATGCAAGCGAGAATGGATTTTGATAATGTTGCCATAATCCGTTTCTGATTGCTGGTATGACTCCATTAGCTAGGTTGATAGAGGCCTCCCTTAAAACATTTGTGCCCTTTCTGTGGAGTTCCACATTCTTCTCACCACATTTCCACTTTAATCTGAGTCTGATTTTCTTACAGCGCTCCAAACAATTTCTTGACTTCACAAGCATCTTGCAGTAAGATCTGCAAACATACTGCATCCAGCATCCATAAACCCCAGAAGGTTTAATGAAATTAAGCACTGAAGAATCTACTCAGGGTACTATTAACCACCATCCTCAGCCACAGGCTTTCCAATCTTACTGGGTTCACACGTGGATTTGCACTTAGATTGCTCTACCTCAACTACAGCAGATGCTCCCTTGCCACAGTCACAAAAAACACTACACAAAAGATGTCTCTGAATTGCCTATTTTTTCACACTCCTCCAGATGCACTTGAGTGGTGTTAATGAGGTCCATACCAAAATCTCACCTCTTCCTTGTGCTCCTGAGTACCACACACAGTTTCTTGTCTGCTCACAGGCAGAGAGGAATGTATGAAGTGTCCACCACCAGCACCTCCTTGCAACAGCAAGCTCAGGTTCACACCTAACAGTGAGCAGTCAGACTAGCAAAGCATTTTCTTTCAGCAAGCAAACTCAGCAAGACCTTCATATTCATGTTAGTGATTCACTTAAGTGTTCTACAACAACCCAGCATTAACATCTTTTGACCCATCATATTCCAAGTTTTTCTTCATCCCTCCCTTCATCCACATCACTCTTGCATTTGATGCGTGAAAAGGCATAGGAGACCAAGCGTTGGACCTCCATGGCCCATCCACAGAAGGACAGGCAGGGAGGCTTGCTTCCTGTGGAACATGCAGAGAACATGCAGCAAAGTGAGTAAGAAATGCAAGACTCATATAGAAACACACACCTGAAGAGCTGTTATTTATCCAAGACCTGAAGTAATTTTCTCCAAATGGAGATGTTCCCCTGCTTCGCAACATTACCACGGCTTGTTTTAGCTAAATAAACAAAATCTCCAAGAAAGCTCAGCCCTATGACAGGACATTAAGAACACATAGAGAAAGGCAGGGGGAGGGGAGAGGGGAATTCTCCCATTTTTTAAACATGCAAAAAGATGATATCCAATTTACTTTTTCTTTTCAGAACAAACCAGTTCCTGGCTTAATCTGATGCAATCTGATATGTCAGCTGTTATGGTATGAGCTGGATGCAGCAGATAAAACTGGGAATGAGGGTGGCCAGTCACTTGCATGAGGCTCTGTAAGAGGCTGTCCCAGCCATTCACCACAAAGACTGAGTCCCTGTGTCACTTAGGGCACGAAAGGCCACAAAGGCTTGCTCAGTGCTCTGCACGGCCCAGAATTTGCAGAGATGGAAAGCCTTTGTTTCACACTGCTAAATGAGAAAGCAAAGAATGAATTTTCACAGTTTGCAAGGATTCTGGCTTTTTTTTTTTTTTTTTAGGATAACATCCTTAAACTGGGAAATTTATATCTCATAGCTATTGGAAGAGAAACCTGGAAAAAAGCCATAGCAAACAGTGGATAATAAAATACCCAGCTTGGTTCACAACATCCTATTAGTTTATAAATAGATTTAGTTATTATTTCAAATTTTATGTTTTTCACGAAACACAAATCACACAGACAGGTCTCAGCTTTACAGATAAGACAGAGCTGTTGTCCTTAGAGAGAGTAATGAATAAAGCAGAAGAAAGCATTCTTTCATGAGCTAGCAGGCAACAAAACACTGAGAAAAAAATCCCAATAACTGAAGCTACTGTTTAACAAACATTAAAAGTAATCTGATATTGCCACTGGCTCGCTCCTGCATCTGTGAAAGAAAGAAAAAAACCCCAAAATCTTTATCAAAACTTTATAATGCACAAAAAACCGTCAAGAGCATACCACACCTTTAAACTTTGCAAATTGGATAAACTATCAAGTGGCAATGGGAATTACAAGAGGCAGGCGATGCTCTAACCAGGAGGAGGTTACAGCCTCCCACAGCAGCAGTCACTGCCAACAGTGCCTCACTGCTTCATGTTTCAATTCAGGAGGCATTTAAACCAAACTAAACCAAGCCCTTGACAAACCTGGTCAGTGGAGTATCTCTGCTTAACATTGCTGCAGGAAAAACAGCTACCAAACACTCAGCAGCACTGGAGTGTGTCTGTAATTATGAATGAACATGTGATGGTGACAGCCCCTACACCACTGTAATACTGCTTTTCTGGCAGGCAGACAGGCTGTTAAAGGATGTACTGCTGCACTCTGGCTGATTTTAATCCTACATTGTCTATCTGCACTCAATCTGGCAGCAAAGAACAGCATCACAGATGCGGGAACAAGGCTGAGCTGGTAACACAGAACTTTCACTTCACAATATAACTAATTTAACAGTTTTATCGGAACAGTTGCTAGAGCTCAAAAAACCCTCAAGCCCTAAAATGGTAACCTGATTATTATGGCTGCTACATCACACCTCAAGTATCTTGATTATTGATTATTTGTTAGCAGGAGTACCAGGACTACTGGTGCAAACTACTGAGATCCCCTCAGTGAGGATGCCCCCCCAGCCCATGAGGCAGTTCAAATAATTCGACTGTATTATGTTTTCAAACAACCTTAACACTACTGGGAGAATTTTCTGTGGAGTGTATCAGCACTGTGAAACCTCTCCAAGCGCAGTTCTCATGATGCTGGATAAGGACCCCAAAGGGAGGCCTTTATCAACAGAGATAAAGCCCAGCCAATAATCTCCTGCTCTGCTCTGCAGTTATCACTTGACCTGGTCCCAGAAGGCACTTCCACTCTTAAACACTTTTGTTCCTTAAAATAAACATTAACAGAGTTTAAAGTGACAGTCTCCCTATGTCAAAAAGAAAGAGTACCTGTCCCACCCATAACACTTTTAACTGATGGCTTAATTACTCTGCTATTCTTTTGCTTCTATGGACCGGGAATGAGTAAGAAAGGATCCAGTGAGGCAGAGCTGGTGTCCCACATGTACACACTTGAACTGTGGTGGGACACCACCACTGAAGCACGAGAGGTTCTCCTGGGAAAAGTCAGGGCAGAAAGCAGGGTGACTGATTTTTGTCATTCACTGTTTTATTGAAAAATTTTTATTGAAACTCCGATGTTTTACAATTCAAAAAGAACAAATAAAATGGGGTCATACCCCATTTGGTATGGGGTCATACCATATCTCAGTGAAACTCAACAAAAGGGATACAGCAATAGATTTGGCCTGAAACATGTGAAACTTCATTACTGTGGACCAAAAATTACATTAAAAAGCTTTGGTAGATCACCAGTCAAAGAATTCAGTTGCTTATTTAAACGCTGTACTATAAATCAACAAAATTACACACATGCACACAGTTTTTAAATTATCTTCTGAGAAGTTTTATAATTTCAATTCAGGTGCATTTTAGAGAGAAGGGGCACAAAGAGTAAAAGGAGGCAGGCTGCAGTGAGGGAGCAGGGATTTCTGAGTATCTTACCCATGCTCCTCAGTCCCATTTCCACACTCTGGAGAAGCAGATTCAAACAGAGCAGTTGCTCTCAATGCTCTGAGCAACACCTCCGAGGGAACTACGAGAACCAGCTCTGAAAGTCAACGTCACAACTTTGTAGGAATGAACTAACCTGTCACCCAGCAAGAGGGACAAATCCCAAAATACACATACACAAACCTCAGGCTGTCTGGGGCCAGAGGGACCATATTCTCCTCCCTAAGAGCATCCCTGGAGCTGCCACCCAGTCCCTAATCTCTTCAGGGCTCCCTCAGGTCTGACAAAGATGATACAGTTTTACATAAAGGAAGAATTTTCATTTTCCCTCTGAATGAACCAGAAGTGACCCTGTGCTCAAAAATACAAAAATCCAGCAGAAGATATGGATCCTTCTTTCCATGTATTATAAAAAATTACTTCCTCTTGAAAAAGGCCTGAAACAATCACTTTGTAAATCACACTCCTCCTACAGGAGGGGACATCAAAGGAAGCTTGCTTAGTAATGAATGGAGAATATGGTAATTCAGAAAACAAAATACAGGTGGTTTTGCTAATCAGTGTTAGCATCATCTGGCAAGATGGGAATTTTTCAATTCCTGGTAATAACGAGCCATTGTCAGTAGTCAGTGTGAGACTAATGAGGAAAAGAAAAATCAATACAGTTGTAAATATACTCATGTACCTTTTTTTTCCCCCTTTTTTTCAAAAAGACCTGGCACAAGATAGCCAGGCAGCTGGGTTTTGCAGGAAAAGCTTTCTTTGTCTTGTGAAATTTCTCCCCCACCATCCTTAGACAGACTTTTCTGAGCAACCATTCCACAAACAGCTGGGTGCCTTTGCTTAGGTGGTCAGAAAAGAAGGGAAGGCAGGCACTAAGGCTAAAAACAAAACAGCTGACCATTACCATTGTCTGTCCTCTTCTCTCCTTATTTCCCATCTGTACTTGCCAGTGAAACTTGAAACTCTTCAGATTAAAAAAGGAGAGTCATCACAATTCAGGAATTCTTTCTTCTCACGTTCAGAGGGAAAATAACCTTAGACCAAAGGTTATTCAAAAGCAGACTGTTTTTTTTAAATAAGTACTCATCAACTGCATTAAGCACCTTTTGAGTCTGTTAGACCTTTTTCTTATTTTTCCTGGCCTTTTCATCCACTGATTGTTCCTATGGCTTTAAATTAGAGTGCTATGTCAACAGCTCCACTCATCTAAAACAATCATTTTGCTGAAAAGGAGCATTATTGAACTGAAAGCAAGTGCTCAAGACCTCTCAAACACAGACATATCACATGCACAAAACAGTACCATCCTGTATCAACTTAGCAGCCCCATCAGATACAATATTTACATACACTGTCCTGAGGGGGAAATTACCATTATTTTTATAAGAAAATCGTTCCCAATGCCTTTATCTTCTGAAAGAGAAATTCCTTGTTTATGTTTGTTTTATTTATTTATTTCCTCAGTAACGACAACACAATACCAAATGACCAAAACAGCTAAGGAACAGGAACTGATCTTACTTGGCCAGAAGGAGTTGTCGTCTTTGCTCAGTAACTTTTTCTTGAGGCGCCCAGGCAGCTTGGTGTGAGTGTTGCCCATTTTGCTGGAATACAGCGGGATGAGTTCCTCCTCCTCCTCATCGTTGCAGCTGGGCTGCCACTTGCTCCTGCCGAAGCACCCGACCATCGGGTCGGCGGGCAGGCAGTGCACATAGGCGATCATTGTGAGATGCTGCTCTCAAGGATGTCCCTGCTGTCCCCAATGGCTAGTTCCGAGCAGAAGGGAGTGGCCTGCTTATAACCCTTGAGCGGATGCATTCAAAAGGCTGTGGAGGAAAAGATTTTCTCCTCTTTTCTCCCTAGCAAGCTAAGCTATTTGGATATCCTGCAAACTGTTTGGAATAGGATTCTCTAAGTCCTTAAAAAAGAAGGAAAACAACAAAAAAATCAAGCACCTGGTTAAGCAGCTCACTGTAGCTACTGGCTGCCCTGTTCCTGCCCTCCTCCCGCCCGCAGCTCACAGCCACAAGCAGGAAAATAGAGGCTGCTGAAAGCTGGGAAACCCAGCCACCTGCCACAGACCTCGGCCTACTCCCTTTCTGCTTCCTCTCAAGTCTGTGGCTTCTCTTAAGCCTTATCCCTGATTATTCACCACTCTCTGAACAACAGGTACTACAGCCACACACAGATGGCCGTATCCAAGAAGCTTATTTAAAGCTAAGCTACTATAATTGCTGTGACACTGGCAGCTACAGAACCATAACTGGGCAGGAACCTGCCAAGAGGAAGAACATACACCTTCTTCTAGAATGCAAAAGCAGGAAAAAACATACAGACTAAAAAGAAAAAAAAGACCAAAGTATTTCAGTATTTTCAGTATTTGGATTTTATTGAAGAGGCTCCCTTTCAAAGTTAGACTCATAATGACCGTCACCAAAAGACGGTATCTTCCAGGTTAGACTACAAGTGGATTGATGCTGAACACAAAGCATAAGCAGTTATCGGCTTGCCGGCAGTACTGCATACATACATCCTCACAATGCCTCTCGAGGGTAGCTATTACTCCTACTTAAAGATGAAGACACAGTCTCAAAGGGATTTAGTAACCTGCCCACACAGTGGAAAAGCCAGGATTAGAGTCGAGGTTTTCTCAGTTCTTTAGCCTCATCCACGAGTCACTAGTCCATGGCACCTCTCCCAAATACTGCACTACTAAGCAAGTTTCCATTCTGCTAACAGTGTCAACCCTAATCTCCCACACCATTTTTCTCTGCGATTCAGGAAGCCTGCTGTTCCTAGGCTTTTGAATTGGCTGTAACAGTACAGTCAGACTGGGAGAGCAAGGAAAATGTCACATGAAGAGAGCACTTGGCATAAACTGCTGTCTTCAGCAATTTTTAAAGTTTTATGTTGTTTGAAAGGTTATATGGGAGAATATTTGTTTTTAAAAATGGGAAGATATCAAAATCCTGAGTAAAGCACAACAAAGAACAATTCTTAGTCTCCTTTCTTAACTGTTCTTTATAAATGCTTTGGTTGCAGCCCATACTGTTCATGGAAGTGGCTGGTCTCTATACAGGAGCACAACAGCAAAATATAAGTATTTACACTTATTAAAAAAGGCTTAATGTAGCTGTTTGCATTACAGCTACAATAAACTTTTGGTCAGGAAAAGAAAACCCCAAGCCCACTGTTTTAGAAAAACAACACACAGATGCACATCTCCACTTTCCCCCTGACACACACGCATCTCCTGCTGCCTCGGCGCTGCTGCCGCCTGCGCTGGCAGCCGCAGCCTGGGAGCAGGCTGTACACACCAGCTGCCCACAGGCACTGCACCAGCGTGGCATCAGCCTCCAGACACACAAAACACAGAGCACCATCCGGCAAAAACCGTCTCCAACACTGACCCAACCGTGCTGGCAAAGCGTAGAAAGTTTACGAAAAACTGGCTTGTTTGGTGAGGGGGTTTTGTTTGTTTGGGGTTTTTTGTTTAACATCCTGTTACTCGGCACAGCAATCTGAGCAAATAATTTTCACTATGAAGTGGTTCATACACATCCCACATGACTGAATCTCAGCAAACTTGCAAATAGATGAAAACAGGTCTTATAACAAACTGTGCCAGATACCTTTAATAAACAGGGATGAAACAAGCCCTGCCTGCGATTTTACATTTTTTGACAACAATTTCAAGTATCTGCTAAAATATGGATGGAAAGGGGAAAATGTGCCAAGAGCAAGGGCAATAGCTGTTGGTACCACTGGCTTGTCCGTAGAGATAGCAGAAACTCACTGGCAAACGCTGAACGCTGGCAAACAGGCCTTTGAGGCAAATACAAATTTACAAAGCCAAATACATTTACTCATCAGACTATGAGAAAGACAAACTGTGATTAACATTAACAGAGCTCAATTCACTCATCAACCACGCTGATATTCTTGTGTCTGCCAGAATAAATGAACGTCTAGACAGTCCTTCTGGGTGGAATGAAACCCCAAGAGTGCTGTCAGTGAACCAGTTCATAAGGAGGCCCTGTTAACGCCTCCCTAAAGGGAGAGTACCTCTGTAACCCACTTGTCTAGCCACCATGCCTGCTGTCTCACCCTTTCTATTCCCTGTGATTATCAGGGTCCTGGGAAGAGTCACTGTCATAGATATGATGCACAAAACTTCAGAGCAATACCAGGCTATTGATAAAAGCGTGCACTTGGACTTGGATTTATTGCTCGACGAGGCAGGAACGGTATCTTTTATTACATAAGAATACAGGTGGATTTCAGTTATGTATTTTTTTTTTAACAACTCAAAATCACACTATCAAATCACATTTCTAAAGGACACTGGCTGATGTTTGCATGCAGTCTTTCTACCCCTGTACAATCCTGTTACTTGACATAAAAGTTTGGTGTTGATCTACACACCAAGCCAGTACTATTAGGTAACATGCAGTACAAACACAGGAGCAGGAAGACAGGCGACACCAACAAAATTCAGTGTTCAGCAGACTCCCATGCTCCCAAACGCTTATCGAGATGACACAGGATAACATATTGCCCTGGAGTCCCCATGACATTTACCACGCACTTCTCTAGACTACAGACGTACTCAGACGTACTCAATACATGGTGTTTCCAATGCATGCTCACGAAGTAAGGCTGATGCACAATAATGGGATCATGGCTGAAATCCAGTTTAACAAGTATATTTACCATATGGTAGGCATTAAGGTCCCCACAAATTTTTAACTTGAAGAATAAATCTGTTCTTCCCTGAAGCTTAGAAGACCTTGGTAACATAAATGATGAACGATTTGGTGATGGTTATGGTCTCAGCTATTAGCAAATGTAAAACCATAAAGAGTTGCCAAGATGTACCATTCTCATGTGAGAAAGACACTGTGTACATTGTCTCTTCATCTCCCCCCCAAAATCCTATTAAAAACCCCAATTATTTTATGCTATGTCTATATGGAGCAAGAACCTAAGTTCGATAAAGTCAAAATTTTATCACAAAACTTTTGATTAAACTTCACTTATTCTACTGCAGCTATAGTGCAGCTTTTTTTTTCAAATACACAAAAGTGAGGCTGTTCATTTTTCTCAGCCTTGAGCTATCTTTTATATAAAGACTTCCCAAAAGTAACATTTTTATTTCCTTTATTATTCTTTTTCATGCCTTTTAAAAATGGAACTAAGTAATGCAAGTATGAATGCTCTGAGCAGGCTGTTAAACGTGCACATTCATCTTTATCAGTGTATTTCATTTTGCTAAACCAACTCCTTACACTCAGGCTCTATTAGAGAGACCTTGAATCATTAGGAATAATTACAGAAAACATTTATTTCCTTATATTGGAAACAATGTTTGGTCTAAACAAAAAACTGTGACTAATTCAGGGATTACAAGAAACAAAATTACAAAGAAAAAACAACCAAAGAAGAACATTATCCCTTTTATTAAACAAGGATATATGCTCCTGAGCTCTGAGAACAGCAACAATACTGATGAATATTACATATAGGAGTTCAAAAAATATATAGGATACATCTACTGGGAACTTGGGGGATATGGAATCACAAAGGATTGTCATGTCAGGCCTACTCTGGCATTAAGATAATCTTTAGAAATATGCTACATAAGGAACTATATGATCAGTCTTTATGTCCAATTTGTAGATCCTCCAGATAGAAGGTAATATGCACTATGTATGAAATAACAGCACTTTTATGGACACCATGCACAACAAAACCATCAAATGAAGTAATTCCTGATGCAAGCCCAGCAGCTAAATGGGAAATTAAAGACAGCTCGTAGAAATCCAGGGGGATAAACTTTGCCCTAATTAGACACTGATTCTATTTTTAGCAGTGATGGATTGATGTGTTCTGGGCTTTTTGGATGAGCAGCTGAAGCTTTTAAATTGTACTTAAACAGTTATTTTTAAAACTAACAGGTAAAAAATAATGTTTATATATTAAACATATCTCATCACACCATATAGCACTGAGCCTTAAAATAATACTCTTGGAGAGAAGTATGCTCCTTTTACAGATGGACAGCTCAAGACACAGCAAGAATCAGGACATGTCCATCATGGTGGAGCACCCCAGTATCCTTTGGAACTGGAAATGGCCAGACTGGACACGGGATGTCCTGCTCTCCTGGCCTGTGCACGTACATTTCCTCTCTCCTGTGCACATAGAGTGTGTGGAGTCTTAAGTCATGTTCCTTGAACAAAAATACAGCAGACAAAAGCTAAAGAATTTCAAAACAAAGAGGAAAAAAACCCACCTTGAAGTATTGTAAATTTGTATTTTAACTGAACACGAATCTCTCAAACAGGAAGCAAGCAGGAGATATCAGCTTTATAGCCTTTAAAGCAAGTCCAGCATTTGAGGAGCTTGTACAATACTGGCAGACATCAGGGTGCGAGGCAGATTAAAGGGACCCAGGGCGGCAGGGATGCACACAAAGCTTTGTGATGTTCCAGAAAGCTCTCTCCATTTGGCCACATTCACGCTCTCCAGCATTAGCTCTATCCCGTACTACTTTCATGGATGTATTTTTATCGCATGCTTGTGATCACACTGCACCTGCAAGCTTTTAGCTCTTTTTTTATTTTTTGAAGGATGTAAGTAATAAGGCACGTGGAGCTTAAAGAGCTTGACTGGCATGGCAGGTAAAAGCAGTCCTAGCAAGCAAATATGCTTTGTAAAAAGCTACAGCAAGTGTCACTGGCAATTGTGTACCTAACGAACTGGAGGCAAATCCCTGAATGATGGGGCATTTGGCTAGCTTAATTCCTGGTATCCAAACAGTCACTCCCAGATTCAAGGTGTCATCCTGAGGCAACCTCAGCCCTCTGCAAGGACATCGAATCTGCAAACCATTGGTTCCAGCAGGCACCCATAAAACACAACAAAAATCAACAACAACAAAACCAAACAATGTACAAGGATCATAAGGAATCTACATGCCTGTATTTCCTCTGCCGCACCAAGTCTGAATATAACCATTACCCTCTCTTTCATAGCTTAATGTAATTTTTCCTTTGCTGTTATGTAATAGCCCTCTGCAATTACTTTTAATTGAATAAGTATTTTGATATACGGTACATAAGACACTAGACAAGAAAAACATACTTCGTATTGCATTATTGGCAGTCCTATAATACTTTAAAACACACTTCTGTGTTCTAATTATTCATCACTACTTTCAATGAGAAAGCTTTCTTAAGAGCAACAAGCAGTATTGTATGTTTGATATTAACTCTTGATCACTGCTTTGCAATTCTTAAACAAGAAAGCAATTAAAGCCAGCCGTATAAGCAGGACGTAACTCAGAAAAGAAGTCCTATGCCTTTCTGGTTTAGCTCTGCTGCCATACAAAAAGAAAGATAAAGTACTTTGGTCTGTAAATTCTGTGAACCGGACCACCTTTGGGAAGTGGGTGACATGTTTGGGGCAGAAGACAGGGCTGTTAGTAAAACAGAAGCAATTAGATATTACTACTGATAGCTGAAACAAGTTATTCTTGCTGCCTTACTCTAGCAGTTGGGTCCCACACATCTCTGATCCTTCTGAAAATGCATACCAAAAGATGACGCTGCCAGAAGCCAGCGGAGAAGGCGGTTTCCAGTCTGGGGCCACAATGGATGGCAGTGTCGGCAGCGCTGGTACACCCACACACTCTGTGAGCAAAGGAGTCACATTCTAGCAGCTTATTGTACTGTTCACATTAAACGGCAATTCAAACACAAAACCAGGGTTGGGTAGGATTATCCAGTTCAGGTCTGCTCATTAAACTTATTACCATGGTAACAGGAAGAGAAAGAAGGCATCTCCCCACTCCTATTATCTCTCACCACTCTTTTTTAATGGATTTAAAAGCCCAAAGAGGGAAGCACCTTCCTGCTACAGAGCAGCAGCGACCTCTCTGCCACCCGCACAGCTCACTGGAAGAGTTCACACGCAGTTGGGTTTTCAATACAAAAACCAAAGCAACCTACACTACTTGATAAAAGCCACTGTTACAAAGCAGCCTTCAGTCAGAAGGCTGCAGCCTCCTTGCCCTCCTCCTTCTGGAGGAAGTGGTCTGACGACATTGCCTTCTGTTCATGTACACCATCACTGCTGTCAAAAATGCAGTGCCACCTCCTGGACACGCATGTTCCCGGGGAGGCCTGCTTTGGCCAGGTGTGCCATGGGGAGTCAGGAGGGCTTTCAAGATTAAAACAACAAAAATGGTAAAAAGAACGCAAATCTATATTAAGAGAATTCATTATTTTTAGTGAGTACCTCTAAAACATTTTGGTTTTACATGGTCAGTGTTTCAGTAAGTACCCCATAAAGAACTGCTTTTAAGCTCTTTGTAAGATGAGGGAAAGGCTGTGGATATTGTCTGCTTAGACTTCAGTAAAATCTTGGAGAATTTCCCACAGCATTCTCCTGGAGAAACGGGCAGCCCCATGATGTGGGGCTGGTACAGCATGACTTGGCCGGGTACAGGGTTTGCTGGGTAGAAACCTGGCTGGATGGCTGGGCCCAGAGCGTGGTGGTGAATGGAGTTATATCCAGCTAGCAGCTGATTGCTAGTGTTGCTCCCCAGGGATTAGTGTTGGGGCCAGTCCTATTTAATATCTTTTATCAATGATCAAGGGGATCAAAAGCACCCTCAGTCAGTTTGCAGATGCCAAACTGGGCCGGAGCGTTGATCTGCTGGAGGGCAAGAAGGCTCTGCAGAGGGATCTGGGAAGGGTGCATGGGTGGTATGAGGACAACTGTGAGATTCAACAAGGCCAAGTGGCAGGTCTTGTCATTGGGTCACAACAGCCCCAGTGAGCACTAAAGGCATGGGAAGAGTAGCTGGAAAGCCACCTGGCAAAGAAGGACCTGGAAGTGCTGGTCAACAGTGTTTGAACATGATCCAGTGTGTGCCCAGGTGGCCAAGGCAGCCCGTGGCCTGTATTCCTGTATCAGGAATAGTGTGGCCAGCAGGACCAGGGCAGTGATTGTTCCCCTGCACTTAGCACTGATGAGGTCACACCTTGAGTCCTCACTACAATAAAGACATTGAGATGCTGGAGCAGGTCCAGAGCACAACAAAGCTGGTGAAGGGTCTGGAGCACAAGTCATGAGGGTCAGCTGATGGAGTTGGGGTGTTTAGGCCGGAGAAAAGGAGGCTCAGGGGACAACTTACTGCTCTCTACAACTCCCTGAAAGGAGGGTGTAACCAGGTGGGGGTCAGCCTCTTCTGCCAGGTAACAAGTGACAGGGCAAGAGGAAACGGCCTCAAGTTGCACCAGGGGAGGTTTAGATTGGGTATTAGCAAAAGTTTCTTCACTGAAAGGGTTGTGAAGCATTGGAACATGCTGTCCAGAAGAGTGGTTGAGTCCTCATCACTGAAAGTTTTTTAAAGACCTGTAAATGTGGCATTTGGGGACACAGTTCAGTGATGGGCAGTGATGGACTTGGCAGTGCTGGGTTAACATTGGACTAAATGATTTTAGAGGTCCTTTCCAACCTAAATGATTCTATGAATCTAGGCAAGGAAAAAAGTGAAACTCGGTTTTATTAATAGAGTGATGCTTCAGTACATAGTACAAAAAAAAATCTCAAGATGTGAAAAGATGAGCTGATCTTCTGCTCATCCATTTTAAATAGAAACTCGTAGGTAATACTCAGCCCCACAAGGACAGGATTTTACATTCTGTAGGGCACAACATTCAGCAGTGAAGAGCCATCATTCAGCTCTGCTGGGCAGAGCATTCATTCACTGTTTTTCAGACAACTAAGCAGCAGCTAATACACTGGGCACACTACAACAGAATGCAACGATATTAAAACATCAATGAAGGAGCAAGAATGGCAAACCTAATTGCCTAAAAGCAAGGAATTAATTAGTCGTGTTTTTCAATTTTCAGCCCGAAGCGGTTTTCCTGTATATTGATACACATTTCAGCCACACGTTGGTTCCACTCAGAGATGCTCTTCCACATCCCATGCCACCGGTTTCCATGGCTGGCACGAGGATATCAAACCTACTGCACACTACAGATCCCTCTCCTGTCATGGTAACTTGCCAGTGTTGACATAGCTTCTCATAATCATTGAGTATGCTTAAGATAAAGTAGTTTTATTCTTTTTAAAAGCACAACCAACAGAAAAAAGTAACCTTGTCACATGCTTCTGTCAGCAGCCTAAGGAATGGTTGCAACTCAGCAAAGATAGTTAATTACGTTAAAAGAACTAAAACAAAACTTAGTATCAAATATAATTCCATTAACCGGGAATGGTTCAGCAGTAAATTTTTAATCTGAAGTGTCACATTTACTTGAAAATCATATCTATGCAAGATAAGCACTAGCTTCTTATGAACTATGACTAAATACAGCCCACCTACTTTCCAACAGGTCACATAAAGGCTTTCTAAAAACAGTAAGTAAACTCTTGGGTTTACAGATCAGGCTAGAGGAATGCATCAAATTCCATTAGAAAGAATAATGACAAAAATATGCACCCCTTGCCAAAGAAAAGATTAAGCTAATGAGGAGCAGTACAAATTAGCAGTATTTCAATCCAAAATGAAGTTGCACCCTAGGAAGAGCATTTCTGCTGAGTCCTAGTCAGTAATATATCTGTATGATGTGTGAACTTTTTATTATCAATTACATAGTCTTGATTTTTTTTTAACTGAAAATTCATATTGACTTGTCATTTTTGTGTCTTTAACAACAAACTTGCTGGACTGCTTTTTCATGCAGAATACGAAGTTACCAAGTCAAGAGTCAACTGTTCTTACAGCAACTGATTTTCCAACAAAATGATTGAATGCAGGTGCTACAGCTGCTACGCAGCCCACCAGGGCTGTTCTTTCTTGTATCTGGAGTTGCTGCTCTGTTAAAAAAAAAGTCAAATGGTTGAGCTTTACAAAATGAACTGTAAAGAGCAGCCATCTGTATACAAGACCACAAATTAATAGACCCACTTGTCTATGGGTTTCATTTTCAGTCTGTTTACTGGCAAAAAAAAGAAAAAAAAATTAATCCAGAATTTCCAAGGAATATTCTTGAAAGTAAGTCTCCTTTCTGATTATCCTCCCTATATGCCAACTTTCTGTTAGAGAAGGATTTTCTCTGCGACAACTCTGACTGAGCAATGTAAAATGGCTCAGTTATGACAAGGCCCATATCAAAGACACAAAGAAAGACATTAAAAATTTACATAATTCTTCAAGTCTACGCTTCAGTTTACTTCAGAATTATGTATTCTTAAAATTCCGTATTTTGACAGACTATAGGCCACTGAATCAAGATAAACTTGAAGTTGAACAGACTACAAACTTTTTTGTGCTTAAAAAGAATCACTCAGCCTTTGCATGTATTTTGCATTAGACTTTTTTTTAAAAATGAGAGCAAAGCCACACAAATTAGCAGGATAATTCAAGAACAGGTTTCAAAATTTTAGCAGAAAGGTAAAATTATTTTTAACTGACTTGAAAACGATCCTTTAAGATGAGAAGCAATAAGATGAGAGCAACCTCTGCATGGGAGAACAACATGAGAAACCCTTCAAGATCTTTAGAAAGGAGCTACAAGCTGTGCGACCTGACAGAGTGGGACATCTCTCACCACAGCAATACCCTGCTGCCCTCACCAGCAACACTGCTCCAGAGCACTAACTGACTCATGACAAGTCCTCATCACTGAAGATTGAGGGGAAAAAGAAAAAGCTTTGAAAAGAATCAAAAACTGTCTGGTTCCAAATATCCATCAGGCAGGAAACACAGCTTTGCATTTTCTTCTGTTCTCCTAAGTTGTCAGCCACATTTACTTCAGCACTCTGCCTGTAAGGAGTAAAGTTAACACCGACCCTTGCATCCTTCTTCCTCAAGAAGGACTCTGTGTTCCCACCAGCTTCTGTTTTCCAGCACAGTATTCATAAGGAAGGGCACCTCTCCAGAGGGTGCTGCACAAATTATGGCTTCTGGTTGCTAGCAACTACAAAAACCTCCTTGTGATCTTGGATTCATCTGAGGTATGGAACTAGGACAACGAAAAGCAAACCTGAATGACTGAAGAAGACTCCACTTGGGCATTCAGATGGTGGAAAGATTTTCTCCTATTTTAACACAAGCTTCCCTGCAAATTAAGCCTTCAGGCAAGAGTTGGCAACTTGTTGCCCTAATAATGAAAGGAGGAAAAAGCTGGGTTTTCCTCATTACTTAAGCATCATGCTTCTTTATCCCACATAAACATGTTAAAGATGCAGCAATTCTCTTAAGGCTAAAAGACACACAAAATAATCCAAGACTTTGTGGCTGAGATGCAGCAATGCAGACAGAAAGCAAATTACTCTCCTGAAAAGCAGGATCTGCCAATGCTGGAGATGCCTCTGCTTGAGCACCACAAGTGTTAGTCCTTGTATTAACTATGGGATGTGGCTAAAATTCCTGGCTTGTACTTCTATGTCAGCACTATTGATAGGTTTAAATTAAAGTGGAGACGGATTAAAAGTCAGAAAGGGGCCAAGATGCTATGCTGCAATGAGCGGATTTTCAACACGTCTCTGGATTTAAAGGTTTCACAGGCCAAGGAAGACCTTGTAACAAGCAGCCTGAAGTGAGACACAGCAGGTATCTCACTACATGCATAGAAACAATGCATCACAGGAAAAGAGCAAGAGAAAACTCAAAGGTGTCAGCAAGGTCTGGAGACTTTGAAACCAGGAAATCTGTAAGATAAAACTTCTGAGGAGAGTGCAGCACACCTGGCATTAGAAAAGAATAAGAGAAGTCCAGCAAACCTGACCAGGCTGAGCTTTTGGGGAAATTTCCGCCTCAGCGGTACCTGTTGCTGAGTCTAAAGGAAAGAATGGGGTGAGCAGGGCACATCTGTGAGATGGTTTGATGCCATGAGAACCTGCAGCACACCCTGCTCCTCATCCAGCCTTTTCCTGTAGCCAGCCTCCAGTGAAGTAGAACAGAGAAACTTCAGAACCTCCAACTACACATTTAAAGGGATAATTCTTCCTGGTCTTCACAGGAGGACCAACAGAAGCACTTAAACATGGGATGACTACAACGTATGCAAAACGCAAATGCAATCCTGTCCCCAAGTTTCCATGCAGCCCTCTGTCACAAACTTCCCTTGCCAGCTCCAGCAACTCTGACTTAAAACTCTCTTAAAACAACATTATCAAGAACCATCTTAAAAACATTCTTTGTCCACATTATCCTGTTTGGATGTCTGTTTCACAACTTCCCTCCTCAGATGGTTTGGAACCTTTTAATGTCTGACTTCAATTAATTCAGAACACAGTCATAACCATTTATCTTGTGCCAGTACTCTACTTGGACTTCAACAGGTTTCCTCCCTCTTTGTGGTATTTACCTCCCAAGCTACCAACTAGACTAAATAACCTATGCTTTTGTAATCCCTCTGTATATGACCAGCAATTAAGTTTAAAATATTTTAGCATCTGAAGGTCCAGATAAGTTACACAAGAGCTTCAAATGCCAAAAAAATTTTCTGAATTTTTTTTAAATATAGCTAGAAAAAAGTGGGATGCTCTGGATGACTGGGATAGTATTAGGAAGAGATGCCTGAGGTAATTATAGACTGTTTTGCCAGCCATTAACCACAGGCAACATCACAGCTGTGACAGGACTCTGAATAAAAGAATTAACAAAATTTCCATTTCTTAATACCAGGCAAAGTGCTTTCACAGGGAACAGGTCTCCCATTTGACAAAGGTTTATGGCATTTCCCTGAAAGTAACAGCAGCCTTCTGCAAAAATGCTGTTTGTGGGGAGGATGGGATTGGGGGATAAAACCAACATAGAGGAGTGACAAGCATAGAGAATACAAATCTGGTAACACAATACTGGCACAATGTGCAATCATTACTATGCTTAAAGCACTGAAAAATGCATGAAGATATTAACAGATTTCGAGTATGTGTATGCTGTCTCAAAGACCACTTCAACATGAAACTCTTTCAGTGCTTATGAATCCAATCAGCTGTGCATGCTACTTTTACATCTATTTTAACATTCTCTAGCCTGCACACATTTTACTGCTTAAAATTAAGTGCTGGCTTCTTGCTGCAATTTGACATAAATTCACTGCCCTTTACTACCGCTTTGCACAGCAATGACCAACTTCATTGTATTGCAGCCCTCCAGACAAAGGAGGGGGTTACCAGATATTGCTTAAAAGCAAACATCAGCAGGTCAAGGAAAATAGCAGATCATCTTTCTAAGATTCACTTACCAACAGGCCCTCCTCTGAATTGCAGTGCTGTGTGAATTGTGCAAATGGCTCCTGTTGCAGCCTGCAATGAAGAGCCAGATGTGGAACAGAAAGGCAGAGTGTGCATTAAATGCACATGTGAAGGAATAGCTGTGTCTTAATTACACAGTTGTGACAGCAGAGGAGTCAATTTTCACAGTCTTAAAGAATACCACCTGAGTCAACGAAGAGACTACAAACATCAAGTATTTTTGTCTGCGTGTGTTTTTACTGCGCTGTGTTTGAAAAGCACAAGCTGAATTCAAGTACTGGGGGCCAGGCACATACAGCAGTCTGCCGTGACCTCCACATTTCCAGTCATCACCTAAAGATTTACTGATGGAGAGCTTTAACACTAACTGACTTCGCAGCTGAATCTATCCGGTTTGCCTTGCCCCTATACCACTTTAGGCTGAAAGCCCACGTGCCCTGGGAAAGGCTGGTGTGTACCTGCCAGAAGAGATTTTTATCTAATGCCTGAATACGTTCACCCTGCTTCACCCACTACCACTGACCTTCTTAAAAATTTAACGGAAAAAATAGGCACCCACACCCTGTTCTACGACCAAAAAAAGCAAAGCATAACCACAGCAAACAATAGGCATTCATTCCACAGGTTCTGTACCCGTGCCATTTGGTGGTCTCCTCAGAGGCAGTCAAACACAACAGCTCCAAGGAGTGGAACAACACGCTTCCACAACGTGGTGATTAAATGTATTTGCAGGCAACTTCTGAACTGCAGAAGCAAGAGCTGGGGTACTCCACTCTCCTCCAGCATGGCACAAGTTCTCCCTGGGGTTTCCATCTACCCACTCTGCTACAAACAGAGCCAAGAAACAAGCAGGGTAGGCACCACAGGCATGGCTGCAGCTCCGCTATCCAGGAATTCCACTACCTTTGAAAATTCACTTTTTTTTAAATATATGTGCTGCCGCTTCCAGTGCACTTAGATTGTAAATGAATCCAAGCAGAAATAGTGTTTTGTTGGTGTTCAAGTACATTAGACAATAGGACTGTAGCCATAGGTGAAGGACTAGAATGATACTTAAAAGCAGAAGTATATATTCAGTATTTCTAAGCATGGACTAACTTCAGCAAGAACATTATTACCCAGACCTATAATCTTCCTTTTGTTATGTTCAATTTCATCCCATACTTCCAGGCACAATTAGAAGCCATTCCCGTTCACTGCCACCTGACAGAGAAAGGCTGGTCCTGTACCAGATGCCATTATCCACACTCAGCCATGGACATACCCTTCCCCACCTCCATTCCTCTCCTTCCTTCAGTGTGAATTAATAAAGCTGTCATTTAATGAACAAAACCTGCAAACTTTATGCAGTCTTAAAGAGTAAAATCTCGCTAGCAGCTAAGCAGAAACTGTTTTTTTTCCCCACAGCATGAGAACACAACACATCTGACAGAGCTCTCACTGATGGTGCTCACAGAGCTCTCCTGGCATGCCCAAGTTCACACAGGTATAACTGAGAAGCAGGGCTTTTTTAAACTTATAGTCATATGCTTGATACTTAAACGTCAGTCTGTACTAATTCTGTCTTTGTTCAAACTGCTTTTTTATGTTGAAGCACTGCAGATAGCAACTGTCCTCAAAGTTACTCACCCTAATAAAATAACACATATGATATAAAAAACAACTAGGAAAAGAATGGGTCGCATTGTGATTCTGCATAGCTGAAACAGAAATATAAAATTTGAAATGAATATAGAGGAAGAAATGCCACAAGATCAATCTAGGCTTAAATTAAACTCATTTAATTCTGCCAGGAATCTTCACTTTGACAGATTCCCTCATTTAGATTAAGTCCCCTTCCTCATTTTGGCCTGGTGTTATACACACTAAAAAGTAAAACTTTAAACAGAAAGAAAAAAAGAAAGCAACTTGTACAAATTTTTTCTTGTCTAGTTCAACTTGGAAAAAACATTTATTTAAAGAGACAAAATCTGTTTCTGATTTCAAACACTGGATATTTCACGAGAAAATTACCAAGAAAGGAATCCAAGGAATGTCCTTACATACACACAACACATGAGACAACTGGTGAGCAGCCTTGTGATCTTTGACCAAAAAAAAAAATTTTAAAAAAATCTGCATTTCTAGCATGGAACTCTTCTCCAGAAAGCAAGCAGCACATGCCTGGGATTTTTCATGGATAGCTTCTATCATAACTTCTTGCTATTATTAGTATAAAAGACTTCCCTCTCAAATGCACAGCTGTAAGACAAGCAAGGATGGAAAATACTACCCAAGTGCAGGCAAGCAGTAAGCACACATGCCTGCTTTACAGCATTTCTTGGCACTATTCTCCCTTTACAAAAGCTACGAAGGAAAGAGAAACTCCAGGCAAATATCACAGAAATGTGAGTTCATTTTTCAGCACGTCCCAATGAACTGCTCATGACATTGCTAGGAATTAATTCTTTACCAGGGAAATTTATTTAAATATTCCATATGTACTCCTTCAGTCCCAAAGATCACTAACTAGCACGCAGTATTGCCTCTGCTGCAGGTGCCCAACTTAGCTCGAACTGCAACACAACCCCTGTTTCAGGCGATGGGGGGACCTGAAGGCTGGGCTGAAGAGCTGAGAGCTGCCCACAGACTGGTGCCATGCAAAGGCCAGCCTGGGTCAGCCTGCAAGCAGGAGACACTGGGTCACCCACCATGCACGGGCGGACACCCCCAGCTCTGAGCACTTATTTTCCCCTAAAAGGAAAAAATCAGAGGCAGCAGACCTCTAGAGCTGAAGGAGGCCGAGTTTTAGAGTGGGGGGATTTCATCACCCATGCCATGCACACCCACAGACTAAACTGACTCAGGCCTGGGATTCATTTATCAGATTGAGTGTGCTTGACAAATCAGACTGAGCAAACATTGGGAGCTGGCAGCCAGGGCAGCGCCTGAACAACCACACTGATTCTCGCTGAGCCCTCAGAGCCCAAACAAGCCAGCAGCACCTGAGAGGCAGATGTGCCCCGCTGTTTAAGAGACCTTCTCCCTACACAGGCTACCCTCAAGCCGGTAAAAAGGACGGGTGTGTCACATCTCTCCTTTGCATGTTGAGGTTATCGATAGTAACACTCCAGATATTATTTCAGGATCAGGATTTTCAGTGCATAATAATGTAATACACAGTAGCTGCTGAAGCTGAAGGTAGGGTGAAGTCTACTCCAAGCTATCACAATAGAGCAAAGCATAGTGACAGAGTGCACACAAACAGGAAAGAATTAACACACGCCAAAATACATTGCTATGCAGCACAGCTATGCAGTACCTTCAATGCTTTTAAGAGAAGCCCTTAGATGGGCTTTTGTATCCTTGAACTAGCAGCTTATTCACAAATAAGACCTGAAAATGTTGAAAAGTCTTCTCCTGTGCATTCAACTTAAGATTTAAAAGAAAAAACCTAGTGTAATTCAATTTAATTATGCAAGGCAAAAATATTTTGCTTCTGTACAAGCTCATTTTCTGCACATAGGACAATCTCTGAAAACTTCACCCCTTGATTCATTTTCAGTCAGGCAATCCAGATTAGAGAAGTATCCGTTTTTAGTTGCCTCTACAGCTCTTTTACCTATTATACTCTTAATTTAA
This sequence comes from Platysteira castanea, assembly GCA_013397175.1. NCBI lineage: Eukaryota > Metazoa > Chordata > Aves > Passeriformes > Platysteira > Platysteira castanea. The sequence continues at coordinate 148,320 of VYXC01006932.1, forward strand.
ACAATTTCTGTCCCGTGTTGTTAAGTTTATGCTGCAACGAAAGTTTCATCATTCATTGTTTTGTAATTCCAGTGATCTGCTGAATTGTTGTGAATTGAAAACCTCTTGTTGTGGAGTTAAAAATTTTAAACTGTGCAGGTTTTTTGTATGCAGGAACAACTTCATTTAAGATAAATCACTGCATAGCAAATTGTATTGTGCAGTTTGCTAAGGTTTTCTCTAGGAACACTGGATCACTACTCTGAAATTTGCAGGAAAGGAACTATTTTAATATGTTTTTGTATGGAACTATGTCTTTTTAAATTTAAGGTTGTACAAAGATCCTTTAGTGGGAACTTTGCATAAATAGAAGCTATTAGTAGAATAAAAGTAGTCAATGTTTTATGGAATCATAGAATCATTAATTTGGAAAAGACCTCTCAGATCATAGAATCCAACTGTTAACTCAGCACCGCCAAGTCCACCACTAAACCATGTTCCTAACTAATTTAGAGGGAAAAACACTCTGAGAAAGCACTGATAAGCACTTAAGTAATTAACGCAAGTGTTATTCTTTCCCAGGGAAATTGTTTTTTTATAACTCCTAAACTCTTCCTTAGAACGGCTCTCTGGTGTCAGCTTTCATCTTACCTCAGTAAGAAAAGTAGCACTAACATCAAATTATAATAAAAACAGAAATACGGGCGTGAAACAAAACCAGTAAGCTTTTCCCAGTCTTTTAGTTTCAGAACCACGTGCTTAAGAAGTTTAATTTAAAAGATAGAATAAGACTACCTCATTGGACCTAAAAACTCCTGTTGTCCCGACAGTCTGCACCATCTGATCTGAACGAGAGGAAGCATCACCCAGCAGAGCAGTAGTTTCTATCAAGCATCTACAATAACACAGTACGACCGGCTAACTCTCTGCTCTTCTCCGGGGGCTCCATGAGATCTCACCCGTACTGGGGAAAAACCAAACAGAGGGAAATTCGCCTCTGGGGCGGTGTCCCCAGGAGCGATGCGGGACGCACGCAGCCCCGCGGCCGTTCCCGCCCGGCCCCGCTCCGTGCGCTCGCACCGCGCCAGCCTTTTGTCTGCCGGGCTGCCCGGCACCTTCCCGCCGGCCAGCGATGGGAATCGCCGCAACAAAAGGAGCCACAAATCCTCGCGCCGTCCGCCCAGACCAGGCCGCTCCGCTCCCCTCCCGCAGCACCCTCACCTTTCAGGCAGAACATCCTGCGGCCCGGCGGGC